>JAKCPI010003728.1:0-16809 GCA_023213315.1 Euborellia annulipes | reverse complement strand
TAACCTCGGTGGGCGAGTCATTCCACGTCAAATCATTACTTTTTTAACCTCACTATCTCAGATTATAGAGGAAAAATTAATTATTTCAACTACTTCACAGATATTTTTTGTCACGAGTGGGAAAAATTACACACAGGCTAACAGTGATTTTGGTACCGGGGGTATTTTGAGCTGATCTCTGGAGTATATGCGACGTCCTTTTTCCAAGAAATGTCGTCCGTTTTGCTCGAATAGCTCTAGTTTTAGAGATATATAGAGAATATAACGTTTGCAATTGAAATTCTGCTCTAAAGTAGCTCTTATTTTGAGTTTCTAGATTTTTTTATGGTGTTTTCTCTTAAAAATATACAGGTAGCTAAGATACATAGAAAATCTAGAGTTTCTGCCCAATCAGAAGTGATTTAATGTAATACAAGCCCATGACTAAAAATTGAAAAAATTCAATTTTCCAGCCATCTTCATTCGTGCAAATCGGTTAATTATTAACGAAATTATAAACAAAATAGTTAATCTACAAATCAAAGATAAGAAAATTTTATGATAATATGGTGTTTGCTTAGAAGAATTCTTGGGTGTAGTGATAGCGCTGAAATAACAATTTTATAATTTCTTTAACAATTAACCGATTTGCACAAAGGAATGATTTCTGAAGCGTAAAGAGTTACAGAATATCGTACATATATGTTTTTGCATTCAGAGATGTTAAAAAAATTTTAGGGTTGTTGTCTAAAGTTAGAAAGCCTGGAAAAATTGAATTTTTCGAAAACTTTTAGCCGTGTTTTTGCACCACTAAATCACTTCCTGATTAGGCAGAATCTCTAGATTTTCTATGTATCTTAGCTACCTGTATATCTTTAGAGAAAACAAAAATCTAGAAAACTCAAAATAAGAGCCAACAGAGCAGAATTTCAATTAAAACGTTATATTCTCTATATCTCTAAAAACTAGAGCTATTCGAGCAAAAACTGACGACATTTTTGGAAAAAGGACGTCGCATATACTCGGAGATCATCCAACTACAGTGCCAAAATCACTGTTAGCCTGTGCAGAGGCAGTACACCACAGAGGCCTGTGGGGTTGGGGGCCTGGGGCAGCACTAGAAGAAGGGGGCCTTACGACAGATTTTTTTTTTGGGGGGGGGTGCTCATCTTTAAGTATCCCAACTTCTCCTCCATACACAAAATATTTTTTAAAATGCCATGCATCCCTCAACCCCAAGGCCCGGGGCCTCTCAAGAAAGTACTTTTTTTTTTCTAAATTTTTCCGTTTTTACTTGAGCCCTGAGACGGACTTTCTATATTTAAAGAAGAAATTTTATTAAATTTTCTGTTTTAATCAAAATTTTCTCTGAAACACTTTTTGCTTTTGCGACTCACAGGCCCCGGGGCCTCTCAAAGAAATATTTAATTTTTATATATATATATGAGGGCCTATGCACAAATAGAATGGGCGGGACCACACTCTCGCCCCACTCTCCCTCGGTACGCCACTGAGCCTGTGTAATTTTCCCAATTGACAAAAAACTAACGCAATGGTTGTTTATTAATTTTTTCTATGATCCCATCATGATCCCACTGATGAGGCTTATATTATTCTTTCTGTAGCTTTAAAGCAAGGACCATTTTAGAATTTTTCAAAATTTTCCAGAAGTGGTACTTTTTAGAGAAAAATTAATTTAAATTTTGATTTTTAAAATTAAAATTTTTTTATTACCACCCCAGGTGTGTTGTATATCATTGGGAAAGGGTGTCTGAAAAAGCTAATAAACGTACCTCATTGCGCTCTCCTCTATCTCATCTCTAAGAGATTTTACAGACTCATTTAAATAGATGTAGTTAGGTCGATTTTTGCCATTTTTGACAAATTTAACACGCAATATTTCTTAAACGAGTTGAGATATCAAGTTGAAATTGGGGCTTTTTCTTAGTCTCTATTGACTCTACCTATGACCCAAATTTCACCAGAAATCTGAGATGGTGATGTTAAAAAAGTCATCGATTTGACATGGAAAGAATGGCTCAGGCCTGAAGCCCCCCACTGCTCAATTTTTCTTGGGGCAAGAGCTTTCTGAGGCCACGAGCCTTCTGGGGGGGGCCGGGCCCCCGGGACCCCTAGTTACGCTTAAAGGGCCCGGGCCCCTTGAGGAAAAAAATTTCAAGAAAATTATTTTTTTTTAATTGAAATTTTAAGATTTTAGCTTAAAGGGCCCGGGCCCCTTGAGGAAAAAAAATTTCAAGAAAATTATTTTTTTTTAATTGAAATTTTAAGATTTTAGCTTAAAGGGCCCGGGCCCCTTCAGGAAAAAAATTTCAAGAAAATTATTTTTTTTAATTTAAATTTTAACAAAGAAATTTAATTTTTATTAGAATTTTAAGGTGGGAGCGCAATGGGCCCGGGCCCCTTCAGAGGGCCCGGGCCCCGGGGATATAGCCCCCCCCCCCTGTCTGCGGCCCTGCATATGAGTTATATACAAATAAGATACACATGTATAGGATAGAATTAGTCAATTTGGATTTTAAAAGAGATGAAATTTTGATTATAAATTTCAGTTTATCTATTTTTTTTTTTTTTTTTTTTAATTATTTTGAATAGCACATTTTGTAGAGTAAAGTCTATTCAACTCGTCTGACAATGCTCCAAACTCTAAATTAATTATAAGTAGGAGAAATTTTGATTATAAAACTTCCACCCCTCTTTTTTTGATCGGCCGCCATTTTGTAATTAATTAACCTACAAAGATGAGACATATCAAATATTGCATTGTCACGGGAGTTACATAAGTGTATAAAATTTCAAAGCTCTAGGTTAAGTAGAACTGGTCGTAATTTCAATCGCTAACTTTGTCGGGCCGAACAATGGAAATGTGATTAGCAGGCCGCTAATCTGAATTTAATTAATTTTTAATTATTTTGAATAGAACATTTTGTAGAGTAAAGTCTATTTAACACGTCTGACAATGCTCAAAACTCTAAATTAATTATAAATAGGAGAAATTCTGATTATAAAACTTCCCCCCCCCCTCTTTTTTTGATCGGCCGCCATTTTGTAATTAATTAACCTACAAAGATGAGACACATCAAATATTGCATTATCACGGGAGTTACATATGTGTATAAAATTTCAAAGCTCTAGGTTAAGCAGAACTGGTCGTAATTTCAATCGCTAACTTTGTCGGACCGAACAATAGAAATGTGATTAATTGGCCGCCATTTTGAATTTTTTGAATTTTTAATAATTTTGAATAGCACATTTTGTAGAGTAAAGTCTATTCAACACCTCTGCCAATGCTCAAAACTCTAACTTAATTATAAATAGGAGAAATTTTGATTATAAAATTTTACCCCCCACTTTTTTTGATTGGCCGCCATTTTGTAATAAATTAACCTACAAAGATGAGACATATCAAATATTGCATTGTCACGGGAGTTACATATGTGTATAAAATTTCAAAGCTCTAGGTTAAGTAGAAGTGGTCGTATTTTCGATTTGCAGATTTGTCGGAAAAACAGGAAAGCAAGTTAATAAAAGCGTTGTAAAAATATTATGAAATATTTATTTAGAGTTTAATATCACCGACAAGTTTCACGGTTTACAACGTTATAAATACGAATTTATTATCAAAATTAACTAATTCAGGCTTATATTCCGGTTAATCCGAACTCCCCGATAATCCGAACGACACTCGGTCCCAATTAGTTCGGATTAACGGGATTCTACTGTATACTATTTATTTATTTATTTATTGGAAGTTTAATGGCGCCCCAGCATCTAAGGCCATATGCGCCTTCAATATGAAAATAATTTGCCCCCTACATCTCTCGCGGCATAAACAATAATTAATTGACAAGGGATGAGAGGTTTGTTGGATTAATTAAGAAAATTTTATATTTTTCTCTCTGCTTTATCATACAATAGAATTCTTCAAATTAATTGATGATTCTATTTGGGATTTTACATAATTGATTTGATTCAATGGCTAATTTAACCCTCCTCCGCCAAAACCACCCTTATTTCTACATTAAATAACCAACCAAAGAGAAAAAATATTTTTTTTAGATTAGACAAAAAGGAATTATTATATCTTACCCATTAGAAACAATCAAGTTGGTAGTTAAAAAAAATTATTTTGGTATAACATTAATTTTGAAAAATATTTAAATTGAATATTAAAAAATTATAACATGTGTCACGAATTATAATAAATAAATATGAACGATTGTTTTCAGCACTAGTGGGTATATTTAAATATTTACGAATATAAAGAATCTAATGATTGCCATCCCATTCAATTCTATAGACCTACTATAGAAAGCAGATAATTTTTTTAATTTTATATTTTTTTATAATCAAGCAAGTGGATTTGGCAAAAATAATGAAAAAAATTCGAATCTCTCTCAAAAAGGAATCTGTTGGCAGCACAATCAAAGGGGGGGGGGGGACTTCTATAGAAATGATAATCAAATATAAAATGAGGATTTTTATAGGTCAAAAAGAGATTTTAAAAGTGAAAGATCTTTCCTAGGAAAAGATGAGATAAATTGAAAAAATTTGATTGTCAGGACTTACCTAGCGCAGGGAGAGACCATCGGAGAGCGCTTAGATGGATGCTCGAGCGACAAGGTCGATGATTATAAAACAAAGAGTATACGTGTTGAGATTTCGCTTCTTTTTGATGCTCCCTCATTTGCATGTTGATTTGTTTTAGCGACTTCGAGTCGATCGTTGCCATGAGACACATGAAGAGATGCTGCAACAAAAGAAAATATAATGAATTATATTTTAATTAAATATCCATTTATTTTCTAATTTAAATACTGAATCTTAAATTAATATTTTATCACCATTTATGAAAATTTATATTGAATTGATTTAAAAAGAGTTTATTTTAACCCACATTTCCTTTCCTAATTACTTGAAGAAAGATTATAAATACACGGTCGCGACATGGTCTGTCTCTGTGTGTGAGTGTGTCTGTCTGTCTGTGTTTACTTTTAAGCATGAAGGAATTGAGCTATGAGGTTGAAATTTTATATATAAGCAGGGATGGGCAAGTTACTCGATTTTGAGTAACGAGATACAAAATACCAATTACTTCAGATTTTTGTAACGAAATACAAGAGAAATAGACAATTATTCACGGGTTTGTGTAACGAGATACAAAATACCAATTACGTATTTCAAATACATTGAAAATACCAATTACAAACAAATTTTTCCTTGATTTTAAAATACTTTTTGGTGGGGTATTTCTGGAACTAGAGCCCTGCACGGGTACGGGTTGGCCCGTTACTCGCCAGGCCCGCGGACCGGGCCGGGCGAGCTTTGGAGGCTATGGACAAATTACGGGCGAGTACGGGCGGGTAGCAAGTCTAAATAAACGGGTTCGGGCGGACGGGCATGCAAATGAAATTTTATTTAAAAATTGCTAGACATTCGTTCATTCATTCACTAAATCTCGGGCGGGTATGGGGGGGTTTGAAAAATTCCGGGTCGGCCTGAAGAATGATAAAAAATTACTGGCCGAAAACGGGCGGGAAATCATAAAAAAATACGGACACGGGCCGGTCCGGGCCAAAAAAAATCGGCCCGTGCAGGGCTCTATTTGGAACCTTAAATAAATTTAGTTTAGGAAAGTGGCAGCTAAACTGATATTGGAGAATAACTTTGGAAAATCGAAAACAATAAAATTAGTCATGACACTAAAAAAAAATTTATTTATAAAAATATGAAAAGGTTTCAAAAAATTCAAGTTTTCAAAAGTTTTGTCGGATAATCTGGAACTTGATGGAGAATGAATAAACCCGCAAATGAAAACAATCTTTCAACTGGGGCAGAAGAACAAAGATTAGTCGTTGAGAGCTGGTTGAAAGAAGAAAGCAAAAAAGTTTTTTAACGAAGAGTGAAAATTTGGAGGATTGATTGACTTCTCGTTACTGGTTTTTACTAAGATTCGGAGCAGAGAACCCACTCGACGATTACATACAGTAATATTAAATAAATTAAAACGATTTCCCTTTGCAAGACTTTTTACACGGCGGCAAACAAAAAAAAAAGTATTTGGTATCTCGAATTTCAGATACCAATTACTAAAAAAATGTAACGAAATACAAGATAACAATTACTTTGCCAATGCTGTAACGAGTTACAAGATACCAATTAATATTGTATTTGGTATCTTGTATTTCAAATACATGTAACTGATTAACGCCCATCCCTGTATATAAGTTAAGCAGCCCCCTAGGGCGTGAAAATAAGCTTTTAATCAAAATCAGCCAACTAGTACTAGTACTTTACTGATGTACTTTTTCAATTTTGTCTATTTTTTCAAAATTCGCTCTAACCAGATTTTGTTTAAAATTCAAAAATCAATTACTTTTTAGATGCTCTTTCAAATGTATATTCTCATTTAGCTCTTAAAATTGTTTGAAGCACACTTTACTCTTGAACTTCATAGGAAAGATAGGAGAAATGGTTGCCATGGTAACAAAATATAAATATTTTTCTATGTTTATTTTTCTTTTTTTTTTTAAATAAAACATTCACACTTTTTTCTCATTCACACTCACATTCACACACTCATTCACACAGTCTTTTCGGCAACTTAGGCCATTTAAGACTTTAAACGATATCCGTTATTGATTATTATACATATTTGGGTCCAGGCATTCTTATTTAAGCCATTTGGTATCCAAATGACTTAAATAAAATCTTCGAACTGCCTGGGGTCCGAACCCGCGACGTTCGGTATAGAAGGTAGACGCGCTACCAACTACTCCAAGCCCTTTCTATGTTTATAAATTTTACATCTTAAATTCGCCCTCGGGGCTTGGTGTAGAGGTTAGCGTGCTAACCTCGTATACCAAACGTCGCGGGTTCGGACCCCAGGCAGTCCGATGATTTTATTTAAGACAATTGGATACCAAATGGCTTAAATAAGAATGCCTGGACCCCATATATGTATATTAAATCAATAACGGATATCGTAAATGTCTTATGTGGCTTCAGTTGCCAAAAAGACAGTGTGAATGTGTGTGAGTGTGAGTGAGAAAAAAGTGTGAATGTTTTTAAAATTTACATCTTAAATTCCAATATATTGGCGGAAACTAAATATATGTCGACATAAAAATCTGGGGTGACAAGCACAGAACACAACTTTCGATTACCGAAGGTAAGAGAAAGTTGTGTGCTGTGCCGATGGCAGGCGCTGCGGCTAATAAATACAAAATTTCATAAGAATTGGAAAAATTTTTTTTAAATATGTAAAAAGTTCCAAAAGGGACCCCTTTTGAATCGAAATTAACATGCAAATCCCCAAAGGGATTTAACATTGGCTCTATGGAAGGAAGAACCGGAAAGTGAATTTGAAAAATCTGAAATCTTTCCTATGAAGTACAAGAGTAAAGTGTACATAAAATCACTTTTAGGGCAAAATGAGAATAGACATTTTAAAGAGCATGTAAGAAATAATTGATTTTTGAATTTTAATCAATTTTGGTGGAGTGATTTTGAGAAAATCGAAAAAAACTACAAAAAAGTACTAGTATTTTTTGGAGGATTTTGTTCAAAAACTTATTTTGAGTGTCCTGGAGGGTACCTAACTTATATCAAATTTGAATCCGGTAGCTCAATTCCTTCATGCTAAAAAATCATTACCTGCAGACAGACCAATTTGCGGGACCCACTTTTTTGGACTTATGGGACCTCAAAACATATATTGTATGCAAATTATAAATACCTTTTAATTAAGAGTTGAGGGGTGTGTGATGTTTTATTCTCATTAATAGAATCGCAATGGAAGAAAAGCAGAGAGATCAATTCAATCGACTGGCTTCTTGCTCGACGTGAATGCAACTAATTTGCTCGTAATAATGATGACACATAGATTTTTTTTTCCTAAAAGCTCCTTTCTTCTGAAACAAAGAAATAGGCCTAATTATTTATTAATATTATTTTTTATCTTCTTCTATAATCATATTTTAAATTTTGAATAAAGATCATTTTGTTAAATAATTGTTTTATTTATCCCTATCAGTGGAGTCATTTCAAAATTTTTCTTGGGGGGGGGGGGGGCAGTTTTTTTCTTAAAATTTACTTACTAATAGGTACTCAAATTTAGCCAAAATATATTTAATTTAATTAATTGTTTAATTTTGTACTGTTTCTATACTCGTAGATGTATTTTGAAGTATTTTATTTAGTCATTTGGAGGGGGGAGGACGAATGCCCCCTGCCCCCCCCCCCCCCAAATGACGCCATAATCCTTTCATAAATATCCTTTTTTTACTACAGTATATGCGAATATTTTATTCACACACCCTTAAAAAGCATCCCTTTATCAAAAAATCTCAAAAAAAGAGGCAAAATTTTTTGAATATCTAGTATAGTAAAATTCTAATTTATCTTTAAATAGAGGCTTAAAATATACTCTCGCATCCCCTATAACTTGAAGACAAATAAAAAAAAAAAAAAAAAGGTTATTACTTTTCACGTTTGTAATTCTGTTTTGTATTCTGTTGCGTAAAGAAAGTAAAAAGTTAGTTTTATAGAAAGAAAGATTTCTATAAATCAACTAGCACCCCTCAAAATGCTTTTCAAGGCAGTATATAAAAATAATATTGACAAACGATTTTTTTACTTATTTTAAGGAAAAATAATAATATTTTAATTGGAATGGGAAATGTACACCCCTTTTCCTCCCTCTGGTTTCATTATTAAAAATAATAGATAATTTTATAACTTAATAAGAATTTATTAAATCTTTAATATGAATATTTAAAGGTCGCTTGAAAACCTCGAAAGCAATGCAGACAAACTAAAAAAAATTTTGAGCGATCTTTAAAAATTAATATTTTAGAAGAGAAACTTATTTTTTTCGACTATCAAATTCGACCATAACGAGAAAAAAATTAAAAAAAGAAAAAAATCGATTTTTGAAGAATTCGGAAATTTTTAAAAATTTTGATCGACCGTTAAAAAATTTTTTGAGCTCATCTTTGGAGAGGTCTCTTAAAACATGATAAACTAAAATATTGTCATACGAAATCGAAAAAAAAATTAGTCGGTTTTTTGCATCCTTCCCTACATCATAAATTTTGGGCCATTGGCTAACTATCTAGGGGAAATAAATATATAGAATAGGTCTAAATGACCTTCGCTACCGAAAAGAGCTTAAACGAATTAAAAAAAAAAAAATTGCCCCCTTCCCTTGACAAAATCCTGGGATCGCCACTGAGTGTGAATGGGAAAAAAGTGAGTGTTTAAAAAAAAAAAAAAATATATATATATATATATATATATAGACCCTATATAACAATAAAATGTTAACCCTTAATGAAAATGAAATATGCAAAATATAATTACCTTTTAATTAAGAGTTGAGGGGTGTGTGATGTTTTATTCCCACTAATAGAATGGCAATGGAAGAAAAGCAGAGAGATCAATTCAATCGACTGGCTTCTTGCTCGACGTGAATGCAACTGAAAGACTTGCTTTCTTGAATCGGCTCACAATTGCAAAAAAAGTTTTTAAAAATAATTTCCAATTGCTTACGTCCTGTTTCTTTGATGACGATGATGACGAACATGGTTGATTTTTTTCATTCTGAAAGAAAGAAATATTTATTTAATATTTTTAATCCTATTCTATTAACAACATAATTTAAATATTCAATAAAGATTATTTTTTTTAAATAATTGTTTTATTTATCTCGTAATCCTTTTCCAAATATCCTTTTTAAATACAAAAATTCAATTTTCATAATAGAAATCATATGATAGATTTTTTTTTTAGAAAAGTTAAAAAAAAATTATTAATTTATCTTTTTTTTTCTTTTAGACGAGATAAAAAATAAAATGCCGCCTGTTTGTTTTTCCAATATTAAATTAATTAAAATTTAGAATATATAAACGAAATTTTTCCTTTCCGTCCCTTTTTAATCATTAATTAAAAGGCCTAATAAAAAATTGAGTAATAGACTGTATTTACCTGATGAGAAAGAAAGAGAGGGGTGCGGGGAGGCTAACAAATTGTAAGTTGTTTCTATATATGTGACCGTCCACATGAAAAGGTACCAAATCTTCACTGGGATAAATTTTCAGGAGAGCCGATTTAGTAAAAAAGTTAAGAAAATTGATTTTTTTTTTATTATTGATTCCGATTTTAAGGGACCAAACAAACTTTAAACTCATTTTTCTCAAAACTAGGTTTTTCATAACCAATATTTTAAAAATTCATATCTTTCAAACAAAAAATGATAAAAAACATTCTAAAAATACCGGCTTGCTCGGCAGGATGTTCTGTACAGAAAGCATAAGAACTCAATTTTGATCTCGATAAAGATTTGGAACCTTTTCATGTGGACGGTCACAATTATATACCGGTCAAAGCACCCACATGCGTTTCCCATGTGATTATTTCATTGTTATTAAAAAAAGTTTGATAAGTTTTTAATGGAATCTTTTGAGGTCAAAAGTAGAAAAGAAATCCAATAAAGATTTTCATTTTCTTTTATAAAAAATAATCATTTAAGAAAACGCATAGGGGAGCTTGATCCTCTGTAATTATTTGAATAGAAATGGCTAAATATGATATAAACTCCCCAGATCAGAATTGCTCACCTTGACTTCTTCGCTTTTTAGTCGTAAGCGCAAATTGACGCCTCGTATGTCAGTGGAAAAATCGTTCTTGCCAAGGCCAGGGGCCGTTCCCCTCTATTCAACACCCTCGCAGTAGAAACCCGAAGCGAACTGCCTGTGAATGATTCCAACTGGTCGATCCATCTTGATCCTGGTCTTTGCCCTCTATATTGATTTTTCCGAGGTCAGTTTCTCTGTGTATCAAAGTAGCGCAGAATGCGATTGAAAACAATAGCGCATTTTTACTCCCCAGCATCACGGAGATAGAGTTAACTTGGATCAAAGGCAAGAAGAATCTTGGAAGGAATTCTAAAATAAAAGAAAAAATATAAAATCTCTATATAATTATCAAATAATGAGAATTAAAATTATTTATATATATCCTACTGCATAGAAATAAAAAATTGAATCATTTCATCTAGTTAATGTCATTTAAAATTATTAATAATTAATATAATTAAAAAAAGTTAAATAAAATGTTTTACTTTTCAACCTTAAATATCCACCCGTCTCCAAATAATTATTAGTAATTAATAGAATTATATTGCAATATACACTATATATAAAATATTAAAAATTATTATAGTAAAGAAAATTTAAGAAAAATTTTCAAATCATTTTTTCATTTTTTTAAATTATTGTATTAAAATGATTAAGGCTTACCTTGTTTAATGATATTTAATCGCTTTCCATTTTCTTTGAAACATTCTGGCTTGAAACAGCTGAAGTTTTTATCTCTCTTTGAAAATTTCATGAAATATATATATATATATGATAGTGTGCTCTACAAACCCCAAATGAAAGGGATGTCTTTTGGTCTAAATCACATCTAAAATAAAAAATAAATAAATTTAATATTAAAAGATTAGTCCCTGACGCCCGGAGTTAATTTAAAATTAATCAAAAATTATTGAGGCTTACCTTGGTTCATGATTTTTAATCGAACTATATTTTCTTTGAAACATCCTGGCTTAAAACAGCGGAATTATTTTCTCTCCTTTTATTATATACAATCAGTAATTTCATTTCTATCCATTTGAAGAATAAAATTCCATGATATATGTATTTGAGTGATATAATGTTCTCTCAGAGCTCCAAACATATGAGTTGAAGACGAGTCTTTTGATCCAAATCACATCTAAAATGAAAAAATAAATATCGCTTAATAAATATTTTTAACATAAATAATATAAAGATTCGAAATAATGAGAGATTAAAATACTATCTTAAAAATAAAAAAATCCAAAAATGATTTATATAAACCTTAACTCAAAAGTTCAAGTTTTATAGGAATTATAATATTAAAAAGTTAATTAAATAATAATTTTACAAACTAGGGATAAACGAAATAAGAAAAATAATTTTAAACAAAACACAATTATTTAAACAAATTAAAAATTAAAGGAAAAAAAAGAAAAATTATCTGTCAAAGTGAAGGAATTAGTGAATGAGTTAATAAAACCAATAATCTATTTGATTTATATAATTTGCATACCTAATTAATTTTAAAATAAATATTAAATGATTAAAAGAAATAAAATATTAAATAAAAAAATGAAAAAATAAAATTTGACAGATTGGCAAAAAAAGGATATCCTGTTGAATCACAAGTTTAGAATATTTTTGATTATTTAATTTATTGAAAATAATAATCCTGAACCAATTAAATAAATATTTAAATGCATTACTGACCTTAAAAAATGGAAATAATTAAGATGAAATATTGATCTGATGACATGTGAGAATTATTTTAGCCCAAGTCATGGATGAGATAAAGAGACGAGGCATTCGCTTGCGTTTTCAGAGGAGTCAAAGTCAGAGCAATCGAGCTTCTCGATTTTATTACTTTTATTATAATTTATTTAAAAATTATTAAATATAATTTATTCTATTCAAAAATTTAATTAAATCAAGGCGAATTTTTAACTTGGTTGAAATTATGAATTTTTTGGAACCTTTTGGTTTGTTTACCCAATTTTAGATTTTAGATGCTTTACCTTAGTATATATTCTTAGATAACAGAAGAATAACAGAATTCACGGCTTCTAGCATTGGCGTAGCCAGGGGAGGCAGGGGGACCATTGCCCCCCTGTCCTAAAAATTAAAAAAAAAAAAAAAACAAATATATATTTTTCCCATTGGGAATTTTTTTTTTAACGCCTCAATTCCACTACAATTAATTCAATTTTTTTTTTTATTTAAATAAATAATTAATAATCTATGTATATATTATTTGCAAACCCCCCTCTCTCGCCCTAACGAGGGGTTGGCCCTTCCCTAACAAAATGTCTGGCTACGCCGATGGCTTCTAGTGTGACTCCGAAATAGACAATTGAGTCGAACTATTTTTTAGAACATGTATTAAATATATAATATTTTATGTTTTAACGTAGGGGTTCGAAATAAAGATTTTTCCTAAGGTCCAAAAGAGTTTAACTCCGCCCCTGAGAATATGCGGCAAAATATTTCGTAAAAATCGTAATCCGCCACTGATTATAACAATGTGACTTACGTAATTAAGAAAACCAACCTGGAAAGACGCCCCCAAGGTAGGGATAAAGACAAGACCGATGTTTAAAAAAACAATTATTTTATTTCAACATTTTTATATATATATATTTTTATATAATATTATATACAATCCCTTTCACCTCAAAAATAATGATTAAAAAATTGTTTATTTTATATTATATATTGATAATGAATTCTTTTACTGAATTCATAAAAAAATTTTATTTTATCATTAAAATATACTGTTTATATCTATATGTATATATATTTATTACAAGATTTTTTTCTGTTAGTGCCAATTTTAAGTCTCGGAAATTAATATTATCTCCATGGACGTCGACAATATGGAGCAAAGGAGGGGCAAGTGTCCCTCATTAAAAATAATCAAAGTATTTAATTAATTCAAAAATATCTCATCTTGGAATCCCATTTATTTGATTCCTGACGACGTCCATTTTTTTATTTCGCATAGAAGACAGTTTAAAAGCTCAAGTCATGATGATGAGAGAAATTTATATGAATTAAGTGAAGACAAGATGAAGACGATTTTTTTTGAGCTAGTTGTATAAAAAAGTTTTTGAAAAAAAAAAAAAAATTTTATTTACAAAATGATATCTTCTTTGAATTTGTTTTGGCTGAATATAATTTAGACATAAAACGTAACGAACATGCGATTGAAACTTCAGAAAAAAAAAAAAAAACATCGAAAGAAGGCCGCTGCAAAGTAGATAAATTTGGTCGAGAATATTTTATTTGCCCCTGCAGACGTGTGATATTTATTTTACATTAAAATTAATGAAGATTCCTTGAGATAGGTGGTATAAAGGACTCAAAAAGGAATAAATAAAATATATTAGGCCGAAAACAGTCTTTTACCTTTATTTTTTAAACGGCTGTCTTTCTCATATTATATCCCTTTATTTGGAAAATAATTAGGCCAATTTTGTTGGGAATCAATTTTCAACCAGACACCACATCTAAATATCATTTTATTCAGCCGCATCATAGAAGTGGCGGTTCCAAAGCGAAACAAGAGAAGAAATAATATCTTTATTTAGATAAATAAAGATATTATTTTTTTTTTTTTTTTTTTGAAGGAGGTATATAGCTGAGTGTTGATAATCAAATAGGAAGAATAAAATGAGCAAGCAGCTAATTATATTTCAATTTATTAAGAAACCAGGGCCGACGTTTCGGTCACATAGGGACCATCCTCAGGGCCAGGTTAATGTCTGAAAATACAGGCGAGGACTATATGTATTTTCAGACATTAACCTGGCCCTGAGGATGGTCCCATATGTGACCGAAACGTCGGCCCTGTTTCTTAATAAATTGAAATATAATTAGCTGCTTGCTCATTTTATTCTTCCTATTTGATATTATTTTGAAGATTGTTTATTTTAAAAGATTTTTTTTTTTAGCTCTTTTCATATTCTCTTCCTCTCAATAGAATCTTAAAGCTTGGAAGAGAGTTAACAAATTCGACACTAGAGGCAGCACTTGCCGAGTGCGCCTTGTAGCTATGCAAACTCTCTTCAGGAAAGATTAATTGAATGTCTACTTAATAGGGGTTCGTAATACTCTCCGCCCCAAATTATTATTTTTTTATTATAATATCAATGGCATATCACCACTAAGGTCTTTTATGCCTACCGTCCCAAATTAGAAGATTTACGAAATTTTTCCAAACAACCAGCAAAAAAAAAAAAAAATAGCTTTTGTTTATTGCTAGATTTAGTTCAAAAATTTTGTCCCGAATTATGATGTGTTTTCATAAATGTAGCATTTATTTTGGGACAAATTTTTCGAAACTAATTTGGCACGGATGCTGTTCTTAATGAGGAAGTACTTGTCAAGCTAATCAAAGAAACCCTACCACTGTACACGCTCTACAGATCAGTCCTACCGCGGCCTGTTTACAAAATAGACCACCTCTTCATAAAAAATTTCATCTCTAGTTCCGGTCCTGACCCTTCCGACGAGTATATAATTAATTTTTGACTAATGTTTTTTTTTTTTTTTTTGCCAAAATAAAACTTGTTTAGAGTCCTTTTATCCATCCCTGATTTATATGCTATTTCTAACAAGATAAGTTTATATAAAAAAAATTTTCCAAAAATTTTAAATAAAAATGATAGAAAAATCCAGTCCTTTTGAAATTGAGCAATTATCCATGACTTGAGGCTCAAGTTAAACCACCTTCTACTTTGCCTCACCCTTTTTTTTTTTACTTTTAGTTTCATCTACAAAGTATATATGTTTATTTATTATTTACAATATTATATATAATATATAATAACAACAACAAGATGGGCTGGAGTTTTGAATTTTTTTTCGACATAAAGTGAGAATTATACTTAAAATTAACAATAATAAATTAATTTTTGAATTATGTACATTATTTATTATTATTGTTACGTATAAATTAATGCAAAGATACGGAGCCTAGCTGCTTTTTTTAGATTTTTTTTTTCAATTCTTAAGCGCATTTCTTTATTTTTTTTCCTTTTAATTCTTTACGTCATTTATCTCCAAACAAAGAGAAAATAAATGAGCGTCCTTTTGTTGTTATTAGAATATAAAATAAAAAACTTCCTCAAGTGGATTTGGCGTTAACCTCAACGAATCTACTAGGTAGAATCAATAAACACAACATTAAAATTTCATAGAGTCGAAAAGATCTTAAAAACTGCGCACGCCCTCTAGCAAGCACAATTGTAACTACGTCACAATTCTAGACGCCTAGGGCTGCAACCTCAAACCTCACAAGAGAAGTGAAAGGCGATTTAACAAATATTAACTAGGTAGACGTTTGTTTGAAAAAGATGGACTTTTTTCAATCAACGCTCAAAAAGATTGTTCATTAGCCAGCCAATATATCGTTTAAGATAGCAAAATTGGAGAGATGTTAATTGTGACGTAGTCCCAATCGTGCTTGCTAGATGGCGTGCAGTTTTCAAGATCTTTTCTATATAGTCAATGAAATTTTAATTTCATTAGTATAATAGGCTGATGCGAGATGTTGTGATTTCTGGGCCGGCGCCCTAGGATGAGGGTAGTCCGCCCGCCGCGAAATCGTAGTTCAACTCCGGGTGGCGAAATTTTACCCAATCTTAAGCACAAACACAAATTTTGTTAATTTAATCGGTTCGATATTCTCTTAGAATATAAAGTTCTCAGCGTACTCAAATAGAATTGATAACATCAACAATGAAAATAAATTGACCGAACATTTACATTTGTAGTATAAATAATTTTGTATGATTTGGGAGTCATTATAAATAATAAATAAATATTGTATAATTTTTTAGATTCTAGAAAATATATCTAGCTGACAGACAGCAGCAGAATTTACGTTAATATCACGAATTTGGAACAATATCACGTGACAATGAACAAATATAGAAATGGACGATGTTATGCATAAAGGAACCAAGCGTCATTATGATCTAGAAAAAAATCATTGCTATTAGTTTTGTTTACAGTTGTGCAAATGCACATTATCTCAAATTTAGGTTAATGGCGCTAGGTTCCTTCGTGCATAACATCGTCCAAATATTAGACGATTTCCTTTTTGGCGAATTAGAGAGATTGGAGGTTGGCTCTTCCCCCTCCACCAGGGAGATTTTGCCTTCAACTCTTCACGTACAGATCATCGTTCAAC
>JAKCPI010003726.1:0-13754 GCA_023213315.1 Euborellia annulipes | reverse complement strand
TTGCCAATATTTTGCAAGATTTGCAATATTGATGCAATATTCCTGCAATATTAATTGGCAATTTATGCAAGATTCGCAACATTGCTGCAATATTTTGTGCTGTGTGGGTATATGAACACAATAACTTAAAAATTTCAACAATGAAAAAATAGACAAAAAATATTTTAACATGGATTTTTCTGAGATCATTCAGAAAAAATCTGGTGTGATTGGCGCACAGCACACAACTTTCTCTTACCTTCGGTAATCGAAAGTTGTGTTCTGTGCTTGTCACACCAGATTTTTTGTGTCGACATGTATTTAGTTCCCGCCAGTAGGGAATATTTGAATTCAGATGTAAAATTTATAAGTATGGGAAAATATTTATATTTTGTTACCATGGCAACCATTTCTCCTATCTTCTCTATGAAGCACAAGAGTAAAGTGTGCTTCAAACAATTTTGAGAGCAAAACGAGAATATACATTTGAAAGAGCATCTAAAAAATAATTGATTTTTGAATTTTAATCAAAATCGTTAGAGCGAATTTTGAGAAAATCGAAAAAAAACTGAAATAGTACATCAGTAAAGTACTAGTACTCTTTGGCCGATTTTGATTAAAAGCTTATTTTTCCGGTCCCGGGGGCTGCCTAACTTAAATATAAAATTTCAACCTCGTAGCTCAATTCCTTCATGCTTAAAATTGAACACACACACACACACACACAGACACACAGACACACACACACACACACACACACACACACACAGACCATGTCGCGAAAATCACTTTTTTGGATTCAGGGGACCTCAAAACGTAAAGATCCATCAAAATCTCGACATCGAATTTTTGACATGAATCCAATACTTTCTCTCTATATATATATTACATATATACATAGGTAAGAGAAAGTAAAATGATTTCAACCATTTTTATTTGAATCAATTTTTTTTCTTATTTAGTGGATTCCTATTAAAAAAAAGAAATTAAAACTTCTTTAGAAGAATTTTTGAGAATTTAGTTTAATTTTTTGAATATATAAAACAACTGAAGGCAAATTGGTTGCACTTTTGTGACTAACTTAATATATTTCTAGACTCTTTTAAAAAAGCAATAGCTATTTTGTATGTCCTTCCTTCTATTTCAAATTGTGTCACTGATCCTAGTTATTTTACACATGTCAAATAAATAATTGAATAAAATATTTTTTTTTTTTTGGAATATTTTTTTAGAATAATAAAGAAATATATCAAGATAAAATAATTGAGCGAGCTAAGGCCCTATCCGACTTGTTGCGTAGAGCCCTATGATTGACCACTTGTTACAAACACTTTGTATAAAATTGTTGTTACTCCTCCTCGGCGGGTTCGGTTTTTAAATGTAATTGATTCTCGAATTAAGTGTGCAAGAAGAAGGAATAGAATG
This sequence comes from Euborellia annulipes, assembly GCA_023213315.1. Classification (NCBI taxonomy): domain Eukaryota; kingdom Metazoa; phylum Arthropoda; class Insecta; order Dermaptera; family Anisolabididae; genus Euborellia; species Euborellia annulipes. The sequence continues at coordinate 12,350 of JAKCPI010003726.1, read as the reverse complement.
ACTCGTGAAGTTGCCAGTCACGCACACAGGGGGCGCGAATCTTAATTGCAAATGAACAGGCCCAGGTATGTCACTCGAGGGAAATTATTTTTCAACTTTTAAAAAGTATTTCCTAAAAAAAAAAAAAAGATCAATTAAAAAGCTAATTAATTCTTCATAATTTTTTTAACTGCTGTTTTTTTCTCTTATAGTTTTAATTAAAGAGTGAATATGGAAATGATTAAGTCTTTAAGAAAATAAAATAAATTTTATAGTGTCTGTCTACATTTTTCTTAGTAAATGAAATCAATAATTGAGATGATATAGGAAACAGACAAGAAAATAAGTAAAAATCGCCTTTAACGTTTCGAGCACTTTTTGCACTCTTCTTCGGTAAAGACCAGTGATTCTGAGAGTTTATTAGTTGCGGCTCACTTTTAACTATTTCAAAATTTGGCGGCACACAAAAAAAAAAGATAAGCTTTCAAGGTGTTTCATATATGGGCCCTGTTATGCTATGGTGTGTCAAAGACCAAAAAATTCAAAATTGAGTTAAGCACGAAATATTGTTTCAAATGCTTTAATTAATAGTATTTTTTATGAAATATGTCCTATAAAAATTTATATTTAATGTTACTTGCACAATTGACAAGAAAAATTATATATAATCCAATGAAAACAAAAAACTTTAATGTTGATTTTCTCAAAACTCGATGTTTGGTCTTTGACACACCATTGCATAACAGGGCCCATATATAAGTACTTTTCTTTAAATTAAACTTTACTCGTAATAAAAAAAAAATCATTATAATAAAAAATAAAATACACCACGATTAATGCTAAATTAAAATTAAGAGCTCATTTTTGGAAAGCATCTTTTAAAGGTGTCTAGGAACCAATTTCAGTGCCGGGAAGAGAAAGTTGTGTGCTGTGCGACCATCACACCATATTTTTTATTATTATTACATATATTCATTTTATCCTGAAAGTTGATTGACTTTGGATACGATAAGCTTTAATAAACTTTTTAAATATCTTTAAAAATTTAGAAATTGAGCAGCCAGGATGAAAAAAATGAAAACTATATTTTTTATAAAAATAACGACGATTCGAGCGTTCGTCACGCTCATCTTCAGAACAAAGTAAAAAAGTGTCAGAGTATAATAAATGCCAGGTTCTGAATATTTTTATCATTCCCATATTTTGTCTTCGTATGTGTATTTTTTTTTTCCTAAGATTCACATTTTTTTCTCATTCAGTCATTTCGGCAACTTAGGCCATTTAAGACTTTTTAACGATACGGGTCCAGGAATTTTTATTTAAGCCATTTGGTATCCAAATGCCTTAAATAAAATCATCGGACTGCCTGGGGTCCGAACCCGGGAAGTTCAGTATAGAAGGTAGGCACACTACCAACTACTCCAAGCCCCGTGGGCGTATGTGTATTTATTTATTTATTTTTATTTTATTTATTTATTTCAACAATATTTACAAAAAAATATTTTCAACCTCTTCACAGATTACTCCAATTATGAAGAGTGTGTTTGGAATTGTTTATTCCTTTATCTTTTACAAAGTTTAAGCAAGTTCAAGCGAAGGTTCAGAGGTTCTCCCGTCTGTTAAACTCGTCTATCATCTTAAATATTGGTGATCTCTCTAAAATTTGCGTTCTTGACTTACCCTGGTAGAGGAGTGACCGCTTTCGCGAGTTGAACGCCGGGACCCTAAAACCAATTTTAGCGAGTAACTGGCTGCAGTCCCAGCGTCCATCAAGCAACTTGCCCAGGTTACCGAAAGATTCGTCAGCTCTTCTTTCAGAGAGACTCCTCAAATCGAACAACCCAAGCAAGTCGGTGTATCTAATACAATGGTCATAATGACCAGTAGCCCTAAAGTATAGATATCTCAGGAATTTTCTCTGGACTTTTTCCAGAGCTTCTACCTGTAGAGCTGAAATCGGGCTCCACACCAGGGGAACATACTCTATGTGAGGCCTGACAAGTGAACAATATAGATTTTTAATTGTTGAGACATTATCAAAAGACTTGGAGTTCCTTTTGATGAACCCATATATAACAAACAAGTTTTCCAACTCATGAATGTATGGCGAGCCTTTGTTTTGTCCTCAAGATTAGCTATAATAATTATAAAATTTTTATTTTTTTATCCTGGCTATTCCTTTTTCAAGTCTGTCCCCCCATTTGCCAATGTATTATTTTTCACAAATTTAAAAAATTTACTTAAATGCCGGGCTCAAATGCCATATCATTCATACTTTTCCTGGACGAATTAAGGGATAAGGGATAAAATAAAAGCATCATACGTAGCTTTATTTCAAAATTTCAAAGCAAACATATTTTTTTTTTATTTTGTTTAAGGTCTTTTTCGGCATCCGAGGCCATTTGACCTTTGGTACCAGTATCAGCTAATGCTCTAACTCTGAGCAAACTTATATTTAAATACCTTTGAATATTTATAAATAGTGTCTCAGGGTGAAACTGCTTCTTTTTTTTTCAACTCAATCTCAAATTTTATAAATAAAATTTTACTAGCGAAACTTTCAAATTTAATGCCCGAGGTGTCAACCACCTAGCTATAATATAAAAATAAAAAATAATCATTTTCCATGGCAGAAAGTATTTTATGCAAATTTTAAAAGAGAGATAGTAAACGAACAAACCTCGCGTGAAATATATGGGATGTTTAGTACAAAATAGAAATATAAGTATCTTTTTTGATGCTTTCAAGAGAGATAGAGATGGAAAAAAAATACTTATGTTTATGTCATGTAATTATGATATGAATTTTATTGGTACTTGAGTATAAAAGTTTTTTCTTTTTTTTTTTTAATAAACTAGGTTAGGTAAGTTCTCTCTACTGATGCATAATTAATGATCTGATTAAATATTTTACAGCTCTGGTGAACTTTGGTTTTAGTGGAGAAGGGGAGATATGGCGGCGAGGGGAGGGGATAAATGAATAAATGAGTTCTAGCAGCGGGACAACTAATGCGTTCTAGCGTGCAATTTATTACAATAAAATAACACCAATAGATTATAGTCAATAAATTAACACAGGGCATAAATCTAATTAAAACATTGCTGACCATATAAGCATTAATTTCATTATCACCTGTTTATTATCTAATTAAAAAATTATTGTTATCAATTTTAAAGAGATAATATCATATTAAAATGAATCCCAAAATTTACTTAAAAATAGAATATTATTTCTTTAGTGGTTTTTTTTTTTCTATAATCTTCAAAATTATATAAGAAATAAGGGTTAAAAAAGAGGGGTGGGAGATTTCTAATAAAAAATTCAGATCTCTTATACTGATTAAAAGAGTTTTTGAAGAAAAATTAGAAGTGACTTTCTCGTATATAATACCCTTCGCTAAAAAAAGAGTGATTATATCGAAAATTATTCACGTTGTAGTTGTATCAAGGAAGGGTTGCAGGATCAGAGACTGGCAGACAAATTTTTTCTTTTAATATTTTATTGGGCCGACGTTTCAGTCTCGATAGAGGCCATCTTCAGGGCCCAATAAGTGTCAAGGAAATATATACCCTAGTATAATTTGCATTAGGCAGCTTCGTAACATCGGCCCAATAAAATATTAAAAGAAAGAATTTGACTGCCAGTCTCTGTTGCTGCAACCCTTCCTTGATACGAAAAAATTACGAATTTAAAAATGTTTAAAAAAAGTCTTAATTAATAAAGTGCCACTTCCGGTTGTTTAAATATCTTCCAAAAGTTGATACAGATCAAGGAGCGTATCAATTGAAGGGGGTATGAGGTTTAAATCCCTGACTCGCAAAATCTTAAAAAAAAAAAAAATAATAATAAATAAATAAATAATGATGTGACTAGTTGCACAGAACACAACTTTCTCTTACCACCGGCGAACCACAGATCTGCCGATATGCATTGCTGTGATCTAGTGATATGGCATACAGTAGCTGCTACATATCGGTGATCCGTGGTTCGACCCTATCTTTTTCGGCTGTTTGATTTAGAAAATATTAATTATATGAATTTCCTTCACGGACCAAAATTGAATTATAATTTCTTATTTATTAATTTTAACCAAAATCATTACACACATTTTGAGAAATTATTAACATATTATTAATCATATATAGATAAGATAAAGTAAAATTGCAATGCTTTTAGATATTTAGAAACATAACTTAATTATATTAAATATTTTTATTCATTTGACATTAGCCCTGGTAGGAATTGCCAATGCTGACAATTGGCCGAACCTTGGGCCAGTTGTCATTTGCCGAGCCTTGAGTAGTGACCATTGGGCCAAGCCTGGTCCGAGGCTTGGTCCATTCGACTTCCCAAGGCCCGGTTTAATACTATTGGGCCAAGCCTGGTCCGAGGCTTGATCCAAGGCTTGGCCCAATGTTATTATATTATTAAACCGAGCCTTGGGAAGACGATTGGACCAAGCCTGGTCCGAGGCTTGGCCCAATGGTCACTACCAAAGGCTCGGTTTAATAATATAATACCATTGGGCCAAGCCTCGGTCCAGGCTTGGTCCAATCGTCTTCCCAAAGCTCGGTTTTATAATATAATACCATTGGGCCAAGCCTTGGATCAAGCCTCGGACCAGGCTTGGCCCAATAGTATTAAACCGAGCCTTGGGAAGACGAATGGACCAAGCCTGGACCGAGGCTTGGCCCAATGGTAATATATTATTAAACCGAGCCTTGGGTAGTGACCATTGGGCCAAGCCTCGGACCAGGCTTGGCCCAATGCTTAATTGACCCATCATGTAATTAAAAAAAAAAAAATTAAATTAAATCAAGTACTATTAATTGAAAAAAACAGTAATATATATTTTAAATCTGGTGATTGTTTGATAAAGTTTATTTAGCTAAAATAAAAGGCAATCAAATAGCTTAAAAGAGAGTCATATCAATATAACAACTGTGTACGAGAGCGTAAAGGCAGTGAACAAATGAAGAACAAAACCAAAAAGCTCGAGTTCAAATCTCTCGAGAAACAACTTTTTTTTCCTCAAGGCTTGGATCGACCATCCATTTTTTGTTTTCCAAGGCTTGGGCCAACCTTGGTTTTTTTGATTCTCGAGGCTTGGGCCAACCTTGGTTTTTTTGATTCCCAAGGCTGGGTACATTGTTATCATTCCAAGGCTTGGACCAAGCCTCGCCCAATGGTTAGACAAGGCTTGCCCCAAGCCTCGCCCATTGCTCGGCACGATTGGTCCAAGCCTGGTCCGAGGCTTGGCCCAATTGTGAATTCCTACCAGGGTAGATGGAAGGAAGTCAATTGTCCAGGTCGTTTATACTCCACCCTTCGGGGGCCCTGATTTTAGTGCTAAGAATCATCTAAATCTAGAGATATAAGATTTCTTTTTCTCAGTGTATAAATATATTGGGTACTTCGTATACAAGAAAGCAAAAGAGTGAAATATTTTAATGAATACCAACTAAATGTAGATAGATAGATCATTGTTTTAAATAGATGTAGGATTTTAAATAACGCCCTATAAACAGCAAACAAGCCAATCAATATATCGTTTCGGATAAAGAAAATTTGCGAAATGGGTTTATGTTTGTTTGGGCATCGCGCCCCAGTAATCTCCGCTTTCGTGGCAGACGAACTTCTTTTTATCATAGTTCGCCGGCCGGCTTAATAATATATCAATGAAAAAGTTTTTATTTCGACATCTAAAAACAACAAAATATAAATAAGAATTTATTAAAGGGCATTTTGCTTAAGAATTTTCACCATGCGCGCATTTAATATAATAATATTGATTTTGGAAAGTTATTTGTCTTGCTTTCCTTAAAAAAAAAATTCCTTTTAACCAAAAACACAGAGCATTAAAATTTAACCTAAAGTATGTTTCTCTAAAAAAACATCAAAAGAGATAAAAAGAGAGGGAGATATAAAGAAAATAGTTGGAGACACTTGGCTTTGCTCTATGCATATTTATTATTTCATCTTAAAAGAATATACTATATTAATTTTTTTATAGCAACCTCTCCTTTATAGAGAGATAAGAGAAGAGTATTATCAGTATACGTCATGTTTTAAAAATTTTATTGTATAATATGAATATTATTCTCTTTCTATTGTTCAATGAAAATTTTTCTTTTCAATTTTGCCGGAATTATAAAATAAACTTATCATTTTTTAAAATGATAGACTCGTACTTTATATTTATCATAGGAATATGTTAATTTATATAAAGCGAAATAACCAGATGCAATTTTGACGTGACAACGTCTTGCAATGCAATTGTAGAGGCCGGGCAGGGAGGCATGCACGAAAAGGTTAGCTGCTTAAATAACTCCTCTACTTTCTCTCTATATATTTTAATATAGGTAAGAGAAAGTAAAAATAGTTTGATGTCAAGCAAAACGTTACACGTTGGGAAGCCACCGGCTGTGTAGAAGACACAGCCAACACCAAATTTTTTTAGGATTCGTTTTTTTTTTTTTTTTTTTTTTTTTTTTTGTATTTGTTATATAAAATGAATTTATTATGAAATTTCAAAAAAAAAAAAAAGCTTAGCTTTGAGAGAAAGAGCTGTGGAATTCATCAAAAATTCAATTGATAAGTTGGATCATTTGAGTTGTTTACATTTCACCAAGTAAAAACGAAAATTTAACGACTTGCGCAATTTATTTATTTTGCTTTACTTTTACTATAGAATTTATTTTAACATATAAAGTTAATTATTATAAAATAATTATTTTTATATCACTGTTTTTCATGTTTTTACGTAAATTACCCATGATTTGTAAAAAAAAAAACTGTACGTGATGGAGGGAAATGGTGATCAGTTTTCGATTCGTGCTGAGCACACACTAAAAAAATATTCTATTCAGCTGAAAGAAATTTTATTTTGCAGCCAGTGTTATTGGTAATCCCGATAATTCGTTCCAAACCATGTATGATGCCTTCCCTTAGAGGAAAATATCGGGAAGAGACTATGAAAGACCTGGAGTAGTCTAGTAGAGAGCATCTTACCAGTAGCCATTGAGAATAAGTTTTTCGAGCCTATAAATCACTTCACTTTGGAGTGGCTTCAATTTAAATTTTTTCCGAAAAATATTACCGAACATACAGAAGATTATTTTGTTTCTTATCTTATTGCTAAAAATATTTTGCTCTTGAGCTTATGTCCCATAAATCCGCATCCTTACACGTTAAATACTTAGATAAAATTCACATATCTAGAGAATATTATAGAATTTATTTCGCTAACGTATATAATAGATTAAATGAAGAAGTTGCTTCTGGAAATAGGCCTCTGGCATTCAGGCTGCGAAAGAGCAAAGCGCTTAGCATTTAACGCTCAACCGGTGGCCCCAGGTCGCCCTTAAGACTCCCCTCGCTTCTTTACCTTTCTTAAGGGAAGAAAAAATTAAGTAATCTATTATGGATAAATATGAAAGGTGTCAATAATCTATTTTCGATTGTTTTATTTATGAGCCATTTATTTTAAGGGGGAAGTTCCATTTTTGAAAAAATAAAAATAAAGGGTCGGACTAAGCCGAGCGCACAACTTTGCCCACCCACTATTCAAAGAAATAACGCAACGAGTACGCCCCCGGGTGTGGCGTAGTAGGTAGCGTGCCTACCTCCTATACCAAACGTCGCGGGTTCGGACCCAGGCAGTCCGATGATTTTATTTAAGCCATTTGGATACCAGATGGCTTAAATAGAAATGCCTGAACCCACAATAGATATATTCTCTACAACGGATATCGTTTAAAAGTCTTAAATGGCCTAAGTTGCCGAAAAGACTGTGTGAATGTGTGTGTGAGTGTGAGTGTGAATGAGAAAAAAAGTGTGAATGTTTTTTATTATTAAAAAAAAAAAAAAAACGCAACGAGTTTGTTTATTTGTTTTGATTTTGCTCTGTTGCTATGCACAATTTTCGAATTTAAATGATTTTTTTAACAAATTTATAACAAATTAGGATACAAATATTATATACCATTTTACTCGGGAAAAAGTCTAGTTTCTGAATATATAAATTACATTAACTTTACCTGCCCAACCTACGGTTGATGGGCAAAGTTAAAAAGATTATAGGTTATGTAAGAAAAAATATTGGCCCCCCCTCTAGTGCGCCCCCTAATGGTCCGATGTTTACCAAAAGCTTTTTAGTTCTTGACCTTTACCTCAAGTATATGTGCGCAAAATTTCAAAACAATTGGATGAATAGTTTTTGAGTTTTCATTGACGAACAAAATTACCACAGACATACACACACACACACACACATCATTTCAAAAACTACTTAAATGGATTCAGGGTACCTCAAAACGCATTTTGGCAGCTTCAGAAAAATTTCTATTTTTTTTTACGATTATATTAACTTTACCTGTCCAACCTACGGTTGGTGGGCAAAGTTAAAAATATTAAGTTAATGATAACAGTAGATGATCTTTGTATCCAGAGTATTATTAGGATTATGGCCTTGCAGGATAAATTTTATATACCGGTATAGCCCCCTATATGCAGTACATGTTCGTATATTAGGATGGCCCTTATTTATAGAGGTCAAATTTTTTTTTTTAATTTAATAGCATTTGAATGTAACATGTCAAAAAGGTCATTCAAACTATCTTTAAATTCTTGCTTGTCCCAAGGCCCAAGGCACAGACATACAGAAACATAGAGTATCCGCCTCTTGTGCAGGGTTCTAAATAATATCCCGTGGGCTAATTAGGATAGAACAAAGACATGGGCCTTGAATTCTGATTCTAAAGAGAGATAGATTAAATTGTATCATCTGTCAATGTTCCTCAGCATAACTCTCTGTTCATATTTCTTTTTCATTTCACAAATACTGAGTGATCTCACTTTAATCTATCTTAAAAGTAGAGAATAAATTTTTTACTTTTCTTTACATTTTTAATTTTTTACTATATCTCGCCTCTTTCTATTTGTAATTTTATTCCTTTTCCGGTTCTTTCGACCTATTTAAATAAATTTTAATTAGATTTTTTTTAGTAATTCGAATAATGGCGCAATCCCCTAGTCAGCCAATGCATTGACCTGATAAGGCCGTTGGAGGTTCCACCCTCGCGTGCTGTGCCTGAGTTTATCTTTTCCTAACATAGAATATAATAGAACTTGTTAAACTAATGATGAACACTTAAAATAAAAAATAAATACACCTTCTCAGATTAATTAATTTTTAAAAATAACTTTCTAGTTGACAATATTTTTCAATAGCAAAGTAAAAGTGAGATGAGTGGCGAGGGGGGATTTGTTTTCAATTCAAAACCAACGGATGATTATTCTTTTTGATTCTTTGTTTGATCTTCAAAGTCAATGTGAAATAACGAGCCGAGGAAAACCAATTAAGGGAGGAAAAAAAAAATGAAATAATTAAATGTTGCTCTCTCTTTCTAATCAAGAGGATTTTTTTGTATAGTAGATAAGAAGATTTCAATAGATCGATATCCTTCTTCTATAATTATTGGCTATTGTCGAATTCAAAGGGAGAGAACTAATCCCACCAGCTTCCCTCCACCTTGATCTCGTTTTTTTTTTTTTTTTTTTTTTTTTTTTTTTTTTTTTTTTTAGATTAACAAACGAATTAGCAAGCCTTCTAAAATGGATTTCTTGTTTAAACAAATTTTTGGCTTGTAAGTGTTGTTGTGATCTTTTATTGATTTTGGTCACTTAAAATGAAGAAAAAAAAAATATTTTTTGACATTTTTAATGTCATTTTTTGTATCTGGTGAAATTTAGACTATTTTTCTAAATTCATTGTTAGACAATATAGTTTAGAAAAATTTTATCACACGATTTAACCCTAGAACGCACAAGCTTTTTTGGAAACGCAAAGTCACAAGGAGGGCCTCTCAGGCCCACTATATGTTTAATAGGTTTTTCAACACATTTTTGAATAATTATATTAATTTTTGTTCATTAATTTATTTTAAAATTTATAAAAATATATAACTAATCAATATTTTATTCATAATTTTAAGGTTTTTATTTTAAAAACATCTTTTACATATAATTTTTTTAGTACAATGACCACTTCAAATATTTCTTTTACAGCAGACTTGTTATTTTTGTTTTCTGTTTATTTTAGTTGGACACAAATAACATCTTCTTCTTGTAGGTTTTTTAAGATCAAAATTTTATTTTGACATTGAGGGGGTACTTCCTCAATTACCCTTCTAATTGATTTCTGTAGTCCTTGTATCGATCTTATTTTTATGTGATCGCAAATTAATTCCTCGCTCAATTCAACAAAAAATTTTCTTCGGAGGTGTTTTTTTTGGAAATTAACATGAGATTTGTGTTTTAAATTAAAATAAATGATCATTGATGCAATTGCACATACCGTAATAAAGTTTTCAAAAACGGCCAACAGCCAATGATTTGTTTTTCTTTTGCAGCTAGGCTATACTACCGTATGAGTGTTTGTCATTTTATCCAAAATATCTACTGCTCCTTTCGATTGATTATAATAAATAATAATTTCTGGTTTTTGGGCATGTTCATAAACAATACCAATATTGTCTGAATGATATATACTCGACAAGAGTAAAATATACTTCCTTTTTTAGGCACATAAGAGACAAGCGCAAATTTGAGAGTAAATCGAAAAAGTGGTTTTTTTTTTTCTAATAGGTAAAAATTCAGCTGGAATACATTTTTTATCTTTTCTAAAGTATCTTTTCCAATAAAAAATGGAGTATTGAAACAGAAATTATGAGTCAGGTGAAAATTTCCGTAAAGAATATAAATATTTTTTTTTTGATCAATATCTTCATTGCTTGAATTTTCATTATTTTCTTCAGTAATGTGATCCTCTATACTGTATTTTATTTTATTTATTTTTTTTTAAGAATACTGTCTTTATCTTCGATAACATTTCAATCTCCTAGCTCTTTTCATTCTTTAGATATTTTGTTCACAAACAGACCATGTTGCAAAAACAACTTTTTTGAACTCAGGGGACCTCAAAACGTGTATATCCATCAAAATCTCGACATTGAATTTTTGACATGAATACAATACTTTCTATATAATTACATATATAGTTAAGAGAAAGTAAAAGCATTCTTGAATGTTATCAGAAGATATAATCTCAAAAATATAGAGAAGCTTTGAGATCCGAAAGTCGAGATGAAACTGACAGTTTTCTTGATTTTTTCAAAATTAATAAAGAATTTGACAATATTTATTTTATTATTTAAAAAAGAACATGACAATTTTAAATATTTAAATACATAATACATAATAGGTTGTCATTCAAAGTGTTTTAAATACCCAGAAACCCCAAGGGCCTGGGAGGCCCTCCTTGTGACTTTGTGTTTGTAAAGTGGTTCGAAGAAAAAATAAGGCATAAAAAAAATTTTTTTTTTTGAAAAACCCTTTAAAAATACCTTTATTATGAATAAATGGAGGAATACTAAAAACTTGAAATTTATAAGAAGCTTTTTCTGAGAGTTATTGAGAAAAAACGGAGTGACCGGGCCTGAAAGGCCCTGGTTTTGCGTTCTAGGGTTAAAAAGAAAACTTATGACCAGAGACCGGAAAAAAAAGCATAAAAAAATGGAAAAAAGTGCTTAAAAAGCATAAAAAACTTGAATAAAAAGTTGTTAAATAAGCATAAAAGTTGAAAAAAAGCATCTCATAAGCAATTTTTACTCATACCAATGGCGTATACAAATTTTTTTTTAAAGAAACTAAATTTATTCCGCCCCGCCCTGCGAAAAATTTTGTTTTTGCGGAACCAAATTTTTTCGCACTTCGGAAAAATTTTTTTTTACAGGGCTATATTTTTCACCCTACGGGGTTTTCGAAAAAAAATTTTTTTGGGGGGGCGTCCCCCCTCCCCCCTTATATACGTCCCTGGTGTATGCGTGTTTGAATGGGAAAAAAATGTGTTTTTTAATAAAAAAAACAAAAAATTATAAATATTCGTAAAATAAGTTCAAATAAGCACGAAAGGGAAAAAAAAGCATGAAAACTCAAAAAAAGCAAAAAAAGCATAAAAAATGCAATCTCAATGCACTTAGTTTTTCCTAATTCGTATAGAAATTAAATATCTAATGGTTGCTTATTAAATTGAGCAATAAGCATTTTGCTTAAAATCCCCCCCGGTCTCTACTTATGACCCTTTTGTCAAGATATGTGCAGTATTTGGTTTCCGATAGTACGGTACATTAGAAATCAAGATTTTTTTTTTAAGGTCTTCTGAGGCCCTAGGGTGTTGGTGTAGGGGGTTAGCGTGCTAGCCTCGTATACCAAAAGTCGCGGGTCCGGACCTCAGGCAGTTCAAGGGCAAAATGAGAATATACATTTTAAAAGAACATCTAAAAAATACAGTAATTGATTTATTATATTAA
>JAKCPI010003723.1:0-14375 GCA_023213315.1 Euborellia annulipes | reverse complement strand
ACTACGCCAAGACTGAGGACGGCAATTATTATTATTATCATATTAACAAATGTAACAAATTGTAAAAATATTCTACGTAAAATGTGCGATCAATTAAAATCCTTTTTTTATTGTAATATAAAGTTAATCATCGTCTTTTTATTTTAATCAAATCAGGAGTTTAGTTTAAGCCGTTTTATTTTAATGAGGTGGAAAAAGTTCTGGTGAAAGGGTCGAAACTTCCGCTGATTTGAATAAAATACTACCACTAATTATTATTATCGGGTAGAATGGGCCTTGGGCATTTGCACCATTTTACCAACAAAACCACAAGATGATTAAATAATTTTCTTAAAAAAATGTTCAATGAGGAATTAACGTTGGGGTAACACTAATGGACAGAGTTCAAATTAAACATATACATAATATGCAAAAAAAAAAAACTTTATAATTTTGAAAATGAAACCATTTCCGGATGGTGGAGGGGAGGGGGGCTGAAACTCCCGGTTATAGATATTATTTTTGTAATAAGCTTGAGTTGAGAGAAATTTGGTCCGAGGCGCCTGCCTAGCAAGAGAGTACCATAGAGCATCAGCCACCAAGATCGTTGCTGTTAGGCACGTCTGAATCTTGGATGGGTGCTCCGAAAAACAATCATGTTGAACGTTCTCCGATTTCCATCCGCATTAATTATAAAATATACACAAATTAAAAACCTAATGGATCTCCAATCGAAAAGAGTAATTTAAATTGAATAAAGAGAAATGTGCTTAGTCACACCATCTGGTTTGATCAAAATTTAATATAAATGTTTTCCCTATTATAAAATTATTCTTCTACATATATAGGATAGGTAGTTGGTATTATATTAAACATGATTTTTTTTTTTTAATGATGAATAATTTATGAGTAATAAAATAACTTTTGATTATAGGAAAATAATTTTTTTTCTATTTTTATTAAAATAATAGTAGCTAATAAAAAAAATCCAATTTTCTACTTAAAAAATAATATTATAATTTAAGAGAAAAGGAAAGTTTATATAAAAACTAATGAAAAACCAATGCAATATGTACTTTTTTTTAACAAATGTGTTTTAATATTTTTTAATAAAATATTATATTTCAGTCTAAATATTTTTTCGGTAAATAATATGAATTATTGATTTTAAAAAATTTTCTACCATGAATATAGGTCCTATATTATAGGACTATTAATGAGTGAAGGGAAATCGGATAAAAAAGTTAGATCAAATAAAATATATAAAATTTAAAAAGAGAATATTTTTCTATATAACCAACCAATGACTAATTATCTATACAGTAAAGGGTTGGTTATAAAATACATAGTGGTATTTTATATTAAAAAATTCACAGACTACTGTAAGTGTGCTTAAATGAATGAATGGAGAAAATTTTTTTTTTTATTTAATTTTTAAATAAAATTAAAAAAATAGCTTCGAAAGCCGTTTTTGAGTCCAATCATTTTTATTGTAAATATTTTGACCGGAATAATCCGAAAATATTATTTGACAGAATATCAGTGTTAGTTAACATGTATAAGATTTGAGAGAAGTGGGAGTAAGCAAGCCGAAATATTTACAAATAAGATCCCACAAAGCACAAAATATTGCTGGAATGTTGCAGGAATATTATCTCACAACATTCCTATGTCCGCACTTTTAAAGTAGGCCCTACACTATCAAGCGGCTTGATCAAATGCTTGAACCTCCGATTGATGGGAGCTTCAAGCGTGCTTCAATCAACACTTCAATCTTTTGATCAAAACTCTCTTGTCAGTCGAAGCAGAGAAGTGGAACAGTGAGTTTTGCGATCGTGCTTTCTCTTTTTCGCGTTACAATAGTGTCGAATTCAGATTTGGCCTTCCTAATCACAACATTGGTTGCCGTGAAGCGGAAAAAGAAGGAAAAGAAGAAAAGAAGGTGGTCTAAGGAGTGGTACAAAATGAGAAACCGCTTCACTCATGAACATCTCCCAAATTTCCTGTGTGATTCGGAACCAGAGGACTACAGGAACGTTTTGAGAATGGACCAGGTTCAGGGATATCATCTGTAGATATCCCTGACACTTTTTTAGCCTCGATGGCTTTAAACTCCCGGTTGAAGTTAGTTCTGAGAACATTAATTTTTTGTTTTAATTGTTTCACGCTGAAATCCGGTTTTAACTTTCTCAATGCCCCACGATTTTTTCAAATGCCGCACTTTTTTTATTTCTATTGAAATAATCTTTACTTTTTACTTTCCACAACTCCGGACAATCGCGATATAAATCAATCAACAAACTCAACAAACTAATAAACTCCCGCTCCGAGTTTTCTGGATCGTGAGACGCGGTTTGGGATGTTGACGCCATGGTTTCCACCGAGTGACTGACGCAATGCTTGACGAAAATTGCCCTACACTATCAAGCCGCTTGATCAACCGCTTGAGCATTCAAATTTTCTATCAATCACCGTCAACGCTTGCTTCAAGCGTCAAATGGGCTTCTACACTATCAATCACGCTTGATACAATCAATTTGCTCAAGCATTTGATCAAGCCGCTTGATAGTGTAGGGCCCAGGGGCGTACCCAGGATCAAATCTAGAGGGGGGCAGAATATGGTCGTCCAGGGGGGGAAAGCCTTCGAATTAAAGGCATAAAAACCCTCGAGTCCTAACGAGTCCCCGTCGCTACCTAATTTTGTTTCATTTCATCACTTTATAAGCATTTAATTTTTTTCTTGCTTCTAGGGGGGGGGGGGGGCAACTGCCCCCTGTCCCTCGCTGGGTACGCCCATGGTAGGGCCTCCTTAAGATTCGGGGGAATATTGCCAGAATATTGCAAAGCATTGTTGCCAATATACTGCAATGAAATTGCAAATCAAAAAATTACAAAAGATTGTAAAAATACCCGAGCAATATTTTATTTGCAAAATTGCAAAAAAACATTCATGTAATATTTCTACGATATAGCAATTTATTTAATGAAATTAAATTATTTCAAAGTTTTTTTGAATCGAATTATTAATTTTTTTTTTTTTTTCAAAATTACAATAATATTCGAGCAATATTATATTTGCATTATTCCAAAAAAATATTGCTGGAATATTACTATAATATTGCAAAAAAATTTTAGAATTTGATCTAAAAATATTTTTGATATATTGTAATAATATTCCATCAATATTTTATTTGCAATATTGCAAAAAAATATTGCTGCGATATTGTCACAATGTTATAAGATAGGAACATTCTTGCAACATTCCAGCAATATTTTGTGCTGTGTGGGATGTTTTGTAAGTGATTCAATTAATGGCTAGTATTATTTATCCCGTAATACTAAATTTATTTTATTTTTTACCCATTCGTTTCCGCGCTTGAAATTGCTTGACTGCAATGTTTTGGTGGTTGGTGATCTAATCCGTTGCCGGGTTCTCCTGACGCATATCGCATTAAAAAAATTTTATTAATAGCCTTGCAATAGTAGACTATTAATTAAAAAAATATTAGGATTATTGTTTACGATGTGTAGCAGCTGAGGGTATAAGATTTATTGGTAATTGATAGGCGTGGAAAAAGTAACAAAATATGAAAAAAAAGTTTCTTCAAAATTTCGACTGCCCAAAAAATTGTGATTTGCTCCAAATTGAAGCGAGTTTGTGTGGAAATTCATCTTAATAAATTGTTCTTTTGAAGAATTGAAATTTTCTAATATTTTTTTAGACAATTATGAATATATCTGGTAAGAATTTAAATTTGATTAGCAAGCTCTCTTTTTTTTTTACTGACGTAAATTTTAGTTTTAACCCCCTGTGTTATATTCTATCGTCCCTTATTCCAATCCCTGTGAGATTCACAAACGCGTATCAATCAACCGAAGCCCGAAGGGTAAAGAGAGTGAGAGAGAGAGGACCGCAGGAATGAGGAAAAATAAAAATACAAACACGGATCCCACATCTATATATCTATATATTGAAGATATATAGATTGGCCTATATATAGCCTCGGGCTAGTAAGCTCATCGATGCTGCACAGTCTCTCCCTCGGATCGCGTTCCGATGACGAAAACAATTGCTCGATTGATATGCTAACTCAATATACGATCTGCATGCTCGGCAAATTATTCCGCTTGTCCACGGCTGGTCAATTGATTCTTTTTAATGAATTTTTCGTAAGGGTTGGAAATTTTTATTCAATTGGTTTTATTTTTTATTTTGACTTTTGTAGAGTCAATTTAGTAAATTCAATTGTGAAAAAAATGTTTTATTATTAAATAATATTTCTAGGTATATAAGGAAATAATTCCGTATTTTTAATAATTACGTTTTTCCTTCTTTGAAAAAAATTATAGACTATTTTATTCCACTTATCCAATATTCAAAGAAGCTCTTTTATAAAATTTTCCCCCCCCCCCCCCCCCCCCCCCCCTGTGTTGATACTTGAATGTAAAAATATTGAAAAATACAATGGTTTAGAGACATAATATTTGTAGGAAACACAAAGGAGGCCTAATGGTCCAAGAATTAGGGAGATAATCATAGAAATTTACATAAACTATATAGAATAATAATTCAAAAACTATGTCACTTGTTTATAAAAAAAAAAAAAACCATAAAGATATTTTAATAAGAGGGTAAAAATGAGAAATGCAGCTAAGATTATTTCTTTAATTGGTTAATTCACACATTTCTCATTTTTACCCTCTTATTAATATAACAACTCAGCTATAAATTGTTTACGCATAAAGGTATTATTTATTTATTTCTTCTTTTGAATAGTATTCGATACGCGCTTTAAGGTGACACTCAAATAGGAGAGTATCCTACACGACTGTGCTCAAAGATAATAAAGTTAAAACGCCTAGAAGCAATCGTAGAAATTAAATGAAAGTGATCACATGGAATGGTAATGGGAATGTAAAATAGTGATTACAAATATCACTCGAAATGGACCATGAAATTGATCAAGATCATCATTATTCAAATTGAAATTGTTTGCACATATCTCCATCTATTACGGTTGGTCTCAAAAATAAATTTCGTTTAAGATTTAGTTTTATTAAATAAGTACTAAATTGAGTCAAGGTTAAATGATTTATTATTTAAGATCGATGCCTAATGCAGCATAATGTTAGATACTGACGCAAATAAGAAGTCCGTTATCGTCATAACTCAGAAAATATTATTCGTTAAATAATACCTATTTAATGTTATAAATGCATAATAAAAAAAAATATATATATATATATCTTTTAATATGAAAGACAAAATAAATTAATTTTAAGAATTGGAGGAGTATTAAAAAAAAAGGAAAGACGACACTTTGATATCATCCCACTTGTCAGATTGAAAGAAACACTCCAAGCGGGGAGAATTCGAACTAAACAACAAGTTTGTTTGTTGTATGATTTGATTCTCTTATGCAATTGACATTCAAGTAAAATGGCTTGCTAGAAAATCAATAACTGATTATTAAAATGATTTAAGACATTTCTATAATATAATAAAAAATAAGAAATAGGACATTTAACAAATATAAACTTAGATGGTAGAAAGTTTTATGATACACAATTCCACGAGAGAATTAATAAAGTAAGAGAGAGAGAGAGTAGGAGAGTAATCGAACTAAATATAAATACCATTAAAAATAATCATGTTCTGACCCCGCAATGTGAAAGCCAGACGAAGAAAGATGACCAAAAATATCCAAGAGCACTAATTAAAACACTGATAAGCACTGATAGTCACAAAATAAAAAAAACTTGTAAAAAATACGCGGATGATTAGTGACCGAATGGCGAGGGAAAGCCAACTGATGCTTCAAGGACACTTTCCCTTTCTCCTCACAAGAGGGGAATGTCAAAGAAGAGTAGAGGGGGGTGGCGCGAAGAGAGAAGGGGTTTCTTAAAAATATGGTGTGATCTACCGCACAACACACAACTTTTCATTACCTTCGGTAAAAGAAAAGGAAAGTTGTGTAGATTTTTTGTGTAGAGATATACGAGTATTTAGTTTCCCATAGCACCTTAGTTACAAACTTTACCACTTGCATATCATAAGTAGGGCTCGGATTTCGCCCTATTTGCCTTTTTTTTTTAATTTATGGCTTAAAATTTAGGCCAATATGATATGTATACGTTTCATGAAATTCTGAATAAAAGAAGAGGCATTTGTTAGTGCCTATAATGCCTCTTTTAGCCGATTCTGGGTTTTGGTGCCTATTTCATCTATAAATGCCTTTTTTAGTGCCTATTTTAAGTTCAAATAGCCAATTTCATTTTTTTACGAGCTATACATAGCCTAAATTTAAAATTTTTTTGAATTATCGAGAAAATATTTCAAGGGGGGGGGTAATTACCCCCCCCCCGAGATTTGAAATAAAAAAAATTATTTTTAATGTAAAATTAGTACTTAAAAATTTGATTTGTATTTATATTCTGGCAAACAAGTAGGCCTACAGAATGCTCTTTTAAATTACCGAAATTAAGAAAAAAATGTGTGCTGTGAGACGAGTCACCCCATATTTCCAAAAATAAGACATTCATTTTTTATATTATTTCTTAAATAATGCCTTTTAAGTGCCTATTTTTACAATAAATGCCTTTTTAAGTGCCTATTTTAATAATTTTTTGTGATTAGTTGCCTGCATATTTTAAAGATTTTTAGTGCCTATAAATCCGAGCCCTAATCATAAGTAAAAGTAAGAAAAAAGTCAATTGATTCCAAAGCTGTGAGTGTTATTTATTAGCGAGGCCAAACATCCTATGGCCCCCCGGGAATCGAACCCAGGATCCCCAGCCTTTCCGGGGATAGGTAGTCCGAAAATAATCGAGATATTTTGAATAGTAATATCTAATTCAAATATATAAATCGCGAAAATATTTAACTATAATGGAACCCCACGCCTTAAAGGCTTTGCTGCTTACAGTAAGTAGTGTGTTAGAGCAGACCCAGATGTCTGTCCCTCTACTGGTTTAAAAAGCCCCGAGTAAAAATGAATAAAAATGATCGAGGGATCCACACTCGTACTTCCACACCAGGGACACACAAGGCGGGCTTCGCGGCTAGTGTATGTATATTTTATATCTTACAAGGGGACGGCCAAGTGAGTATATCACGGATTCGTTTGAAAAAAATTGAGGTGATACTTTGAGCCAAAAAAATGTTCACGTGTTTCGGCGTTTTACTCCATAGAGCCCCGATTGACCAAAAAAAAAATAAATAAATACCGAAACAATTTTTCGCGCTTTCAAGTAGTTTCTGTTTGAAACATTACGTAACAGTCAGCTGTGGCTAGGCTGGTAGCGTAGCCGACTGGTAAGTATGTGGTCCCGGGTTCGAAAGACGAAGTATGCAATTTTTTTTTTTTTATCTTTTTTATGTTATTGTAACAAACAATATATTTAAAACTGTTTCATATTATTTTTTTTTCATATTTTATTATTTTTTTTTTTAGTAATTAAATTTTAAAATTTTTTAAAATATCCTTTATAAACTGCGCTAATTGTCGCCTATTTATTTGTTTTGCATGTTTTTATGACTTATATAAATCACCCTACTTCGTGTGGGATAAGTGTACAAGTAAATTAAAAAAGTAAGTTATCTATATTCGCTTGACTGTACATAATTTTTTTTTTAATCAAATATAAGCAAATAAATTTTTTTATTAATTTCATGTATTTATTTAATTAATGGATTATTTTATGCCTTCTTTATTTCTTCATATATTTAAATACTGTAATAAATGATATTTTCTTCATGTATTTAAATTAAATTTTAATTTTAAGGTAATAAATAAACTCAAAAAACAATTTTAACAAAATTTTAAAATTTAATTACTAAAAAAAAAAATAATATGAAACAGTTTTAAATATATGGTTTGTTACAATAACATAAAAAGATTAAAAAAAAAAAAAAATTACATACTCCGTGATCGAACCCGGGACCTCATACTTACCAGTCGGCTACGCTACCAGCCTAGCCACAGCTGACTGTTACGTAATGTTTCAAATAGAAACTACTTGAAAGCGCGAAAGTTGTTTCGGTATTTATTTATTTTTTTTTTGGCCAATCGGGGCTCTATGGAGTAAAACGCCGAAACACGTGAAAATTTTTTTTGGCTCAAAGTATCACCTCAATTTTTTTCAAACGAATCCGTGATATACTCACTTGGCCGTCCCCTTGTTAGATAAAAATATAAATAACCATATTTATCCAAGAGACATATCATTAGTATGGTGATCATATAGATCAATTTTTTTTCTTTCTTTAAATATTCAGAGTTCATACACCCTGTATAGATATAGATATATGTGGGATTTATTTTATGAGAGTGTGTATGTGTATTTTGTATATTTTATAGGATGAAGTGAAACGAGATCGCAGAGACATAACCAAAACCAGAGTGAGAGAGATCACTAAATCAACTTTCATTTTATTTATACTTTGAAAAATGAGCCCAAGATTCTAAATTGTTAAGAAAATGAGCTTTTACTCAAATTTGAAATTTTCATATTTTACCTATTTATTATAAGCTACATATATTCTTCAACTTTAATAGACACCCTGTACATACATATATATTATTATTACAATACTTTTACAATTTACAATTTTTTTACAATAAATACTTAACAAATTCCATCATATATTTTTTTTTTTTTTTTTTTTTATCAACAACAAATTATCAATCACAAAAGTCCCACTGAGCGCATATGTCTCGAGTGTGGGGACACTACAGGGCCGGAACTAGGAGATTTTTTAGGGGGGGCAAAATTCAATTTGCCGCCCCTCCTTAAAATTTTTGTGCGAAAATTTT
The DNA here is from genome assembly GCA_023213315.1 of Euborellia annulipes. Lineage (NCBI taxonomy): Eukaryota > Metazoa > Arthropoda > Insecta > Dermaptera > Anisolabididae > Euborellia > Euborellia annulipes. The sequence continues at coordinate 5,580 of JAKCPI010003723.1, read as the reverse complement.
TTTTTTTTTTTTTCGCGGAACCAAATTTTCCCGTCCGAAAAAATATTTTACCTTTTTTTTAGAGACGCAAAATTTGCCGCCCCCTGATATCTGCCGCCCGGGGCACGTGCACCCACTGCCCCCCCTAGATCCGGCCCTGGGACACTACCACTCATCCACATCAGCATACACACACACACACCACAAACACACAGAGATGAATCAAAAGAACATGCACACCGGATCGAGTCAAGAAAATCCACACAAACAAAAATGAAAATGAAAATGAGGTCAGAGGAGACGCCATCTCACAGGCCATATTATTAGGCAAATATGCCTCCGACTCCGCCGGCCAAAAGAGACCCCAATCGCCACCGAAACTCCCCCAAGCCCCTGGACCCGTGAAAGGTCAGAGCAAAATAGTTATATATCTTAACCGCCCTGAACCCAAATGAGTTCTTGAACTGGGTCGACCCCACCCTCGGCAGAATAACCCTGTCAGAACTGGCGAATCTCGTCGGAAACCTGCTCACAGGCCGAGCCACACATTTAAATTTATAGATGAAGATGGCGCACTGCTGGACATATAGCTCGTCAAATGGTGTAATTTTGTGAGTCCTAAAAGCCCCGCAGAAGGACATGTCCAGCTTACCCCTGCCATTGTTCTAAGAATTTTTTTTTTGAATTAATCTCAGAGGATTGGTTGTGGCGTGGTATACACCACCCCACACTATCAAGCCATATCTTATATAGGACTCTACAATACCGAAGTACACCATCCTCAGTACTTTCCCGGTCATAAACTTCGACAACTTGTAAATGGCCACAGACGATGATCAGAGTGTCTTTAAAACATCCTCGACATGCATCTTCCAGCTGAGCCTAGCGTCAAACACTACACCCAGATATTTATATGACTCGACCCGCTCGAGCGAATGACATCCACAACCCCGAGGTAATACACATGACTCATCATGTATCTTCAGATCGAGATGCCGATCACCATATAGGCCCCTATATACAATATAAAAAATAAGGAAATATTTTATCTAATTCAAACCAGGCTGGACGTTTTGTAAAATGGGAGATGGAGGAGTGGCAAAAGTTAAAAAGATATCCAGAAGGAAAAATTGAATCTAAAAAAGAAACTGGAGACTGCCAAAAGAATTAACCATAAATAACTATAATTTAATTACGCAATCATATTCAGAAAAAATATATACCTTTAGTATAGCCCTATATTTGAATCTTTTTGAAATGATAGATAAGACATAATGAGAGACATGGGCGTACCCAGCGAGGAGCAGGGGGGCAGCTGCTCCCCCCCCCCCCTAGAAGCAACAAAAAAAATCAAATGTTTTTTGGAAGGACAAACGACCATTTCTTCAGGGTTTATGGGATGTTACCCGCTGAGAATCCTAGTGGCGAAATCCCAAATATTCAATTTTTGAGTTAAGCCTTCCAAACGTCGTTATAAGGTCTTCTCTTTTGAGTGCAAAAATTGCGAAAATATATTTCCATTCTTTGCTATTGATTCTGGCCTATTCATTTGTTGTCCGGCTATTTAAATGTATATGTTTATAAAACTTTCAAACGCCTTTTCTCGAATTATTGAATTTCCGAATTTCGCCACTATGATTCTCAGCAAGCGATATACGTATTCATTTTTCCATATGTTCAATTCATTTGAATGTAAAAACGACTTGAGGTATTTGATTAATTTGGCTAATAAGTAAGGCATATTCTAAAATTAAAGTTGTTTAATATATTATAAGTCCTCCTGAAGGAGGAGAAGTTATCATTCGAAACGTCTGGTTGAAATTTTTTAATAAAAGTCAGATTATCACTAGAATATTTGTTTCATTTACATCAAACAAAGTTTATTCCAGATTTTAATTATATGAAAGCGTATCAGGGAGTTCTAGATGTTAGTTTGTAACAACTGCACATGCGTCGTGATCGTCTAAGGCAATTAAAAAATGAATTACTCAATTGGGTGGCCTACCTCCCAGCAAACAAAAACGAAGGAATGATAATAAATAGGCTTGTTTGAAAAAGTGAGAGAATCTCATAAACTAAACAATTTACAATTTCAAACGAAAACTTTTAGTTTAGTCCAGTAAATTAACAATTGAAACTCAAACAGTAGATTTATTCTTGGACAGTAGAAGGTGTTGATTAAATGAAGACAAAATAATTTTTCAAAAATTATCTTGATTTAAAACGAATTCCGTATGATTTGGCGATTCATTGTGTAAGTGTTCTACATTTTAGTCAAGAGGTAAACTAGAATTAACAAAATTAGGTGTTGGCTGTGTCTTCTACACAGCCGGTGGCTTTTTAACGTGACAACGTCTTTTGCTTGACTTCAAAAATTTTTTTTTCTCTTACCTATATTGAAATATAAAGAGAGAAAATATTGTTTTTTTTTTTTACTAGTAATTTGTTTTCATAAATAAACATGTTCAAACATTTTCATTGAAGCAATATATGACAGGTGTGGCCAAACTTTTATCCATTAAGGGCGACTTATGCTTAAAAAGTGAGGTTTTTCGAGAAAAAAAACTAATTTTGGAGTTAATTACTCGGGATTTTTTTATTTATTCTATTAGAGGTTATCTTTCTGCACCAAATGACATCTCATTTAGTCTGATCTGATTAGCCGTTCGGAATCTACAGGGGTTTAAATTTTCGAAAAACGAAATCCCGCCGAGTGCTCTCATGCGGAAAAATGACCTCATATCGAAAAAAAGAAAAAAACACCCCGGGGTATTGAACCACTCTTTCTAAAACTATATTTAGATTTAATATAGCTTTTATGGTCAAGTCGCTATGCGTTGCACAAGTAGGGCTATTTTTCGATATTTTTTTGCCTAAAAAATGAGGTTTTTCGAGAAAAAAACCAATTTTGGAGTTAATTACTCGGGATTTTTTTATTTATTCTATTAGAGGTTATCTTTCTGCACCAAATGACATCTCATTTAATCAGATCTGATTAGCCGTTCGGAATCTACAGGGGTTTAAATTTTCGAAAAACGAAATCCCGCCGAGTGCTCTCATGCGGTAAAATGACCTCATATCAAAAAAAGAAAAAAACACCCCGGGGTATTGAATCACTCTTTCTAAAACTATATTTAGATTTAATATAGCTTTTATGGTCAAGTCGCTATGCGTTGCACAAGTAGGGCTATTTTTCGATATTTTTTTGCCTAAAAATGAGGTTTTTCGAGAAAAAAACCAATTTTGGAGTTAATTACTCGGGATTTTTTTATTTATTCTATTAGAGGTTATCTTTCTGCACCAAATGACATCTCATGTAGACTGATCTGATTAGCCGTTCGGAATCTACAGGGGTTTAAAATTTCAAATTAGAATTTACCGCAGCGCGGTAAAATAAAATGATAGGAAAAAAATAAATGGTGAAATCTTTAGCTGAAAACTCATTCTTTCTAACCGTATATTCCCCATAATTATACCTCTTAAGACAGAGGAGTTATTCAAGCTGATAAACTTTTTCGTGCATGCCCCTCTAACATGATTTGTAAGACGTTGTCACGTCAAAAAATATTATATTTATATATATATTTAAGAATGTTGTTTAAGATTTATAAAATAAGTATGTATAAGACCGGGAAAAAGAAAAATCTTAACATGTTGATTTATTGTAATAGAAAAATAATTGTTATAACTGTATTCTTGTTGCAGTTCATGGCTCTGAAGATGGCAGTGTTGCCGAAACAAGTCTAATTGCGCATGCTTGTCAGCCAAGCCATAATACTCTGAAAAATAAATCAAGATAATTTTTGAAAAATTATTTTGTCTTCATTTAATCAACACCTTCTACTGTCCAAGAATAAATCTACTGTTTGAGTTTCAATTTATAAACTAAACATGTTATTTTAGTAAAGAGACTAGTTTTTTTGGATAACGTTAACAATTTAGATGTCATAGCATTACATGTGACATCTTTAAGCAGAAAAAAGTCATTTCTTCAATAGATTAAAAATAATATTTTACGTTTTATTAGAATTCTTCATGCAAATTCACGGTCTTTCTTTTTGTATTTAATATAGTATAGCTTCTTATTTATATCATTTTTTTTTATAAGAAAGTATAATAATAAAGAAAAGAATTCAAATTATTTGGGAGTTTAAAAAAAGATATAAGAAGAAGCAGTAATAAAAAATAGAAATACTTTAAATATCAATAACTCAAAGAGTTTTGGACTAAATATTATTGGTCTTCACTCAATAAAATTTAATCCGAAACGTCTCAGATATCGATATTTAAAGCATCTTAAGATTCTTTTTTTATTCCTATTTCAGTCTATTTTGTATAAATTTATAAAACAACATCAAGGATGGAGCTTCTTCTTTACATCATCATTTTGAAAAGCTTTAAGCAAAGAGAAATTCATTACCGAGACAAGTCATTAAAAGCACAAGGGTATAATAGTGCATCGATGCACAGATGTTTAGTTGGTATATACACAAGCCGAAGACCTCCCTAGTTAATTGAATCAACTATAGTCCAATTAATGGTTCTAAAGTGAATGCTGAAACATAAATTGGCCCATCAGATCAGTCACTAATTAAACAAATAGATATATTTGCCAGAGGAGCATTGATGTAATCACCAAATCTAAAGAGGAATTATAGATTCTTTTGCAAGTATAGGTAAGTATGGATGGCTTCTTCTACTAATTGGAAACTGGCCCATACATTTATATCCCAAGCATATATTTCTGAAATGTTAAAAAAAAAAACAATTACGTACAATGAAAGACATTAAAAAATGAAATGTGACTAAAAACCTTTTATTTTGTGAGTTATGGTCCAGTGGCTGCTTGATGATTTGTTTACATTAAATAAATATTTTTATTTTATGAAATTTGAAATAGAATAGAGGATGCTGTGCTATATGGCAGATTAGAAACAGAAAGAAACAGCCCGATTACCGAATAATAAATATTAATAAAGACCCCTTAAATTGACAGGGGACTGAGTTCAGAGGACTGTTTTTTTACATATATAGTTACATAGCATAACATCTTTGTAAATCTATTTAAATTGAAAAGGCAGACGTGATAACATAATTGCTAAGTAATTATTTAAAAAAAAAAAAAACATTACAATTTTAACACTTCAAACAATTAAGAAAGTGCCTACCAGAGGACTAATAAAATTAGCCGTCGAGACACGTGTTCACTGAACCGCAGTGGTGACAGTGACAAAATGACATCAGCCATTACAATACTTCCTCTTTATATTCTTACTATACAAGAAAGTAAAAAGAGGATATATTGAATTTTTTTTTTTTTTTAATTTATTTAAGGTCTTTTTCGGCATCTTAAGACCATTTAGACACCATTCCTATTTATTTCAAATGATTTGTAGCCAATTCAAATGAAATAAATTTTTCCCGCTTGGGTTGGGAAGCGAACCTAGGCACGAGAAGCTAATGTCTTTTTCCTGGCCACGGATTACGGGCATTGAAAATTTTAAATGTAAATGAAATTTTCAAGATACTGTATATAAACTCGCCACGCTTTTATTTTAAATAACACTTAAAGTCTTATTGTCACTCCGCGTGATTTATTTT
>JAKCPI010003720.1:0-12806 GCA_023213315.1 Euborellia annulipes | reverse complement strand
AAAATAAACTCTTGCACCGTATAACCTTGCTGACCAAAAAAAAAGGTCATCACATTTGTAAAATTTCAAGTTCTATTGCATAAAGAAAAGTAAACTGATAAGATTTTAAAGATAAGATTTCGGGTACCCTTCAAAATGCTTTCTTGCACCCCTGGTTAAGAACTACTGGTGTTTAGGAAAGCTAGAACAAGTTTTGCTTCTAATCGTGAATTCTGGGACCATTCAATTCATAAACCGGGCCATTCATAGAATCATGCCTAAAGGCTTCACATGCCAAGTGAATTAAATAAATTTTCTACTCACCTGTGGTTCAGTTTCCTTTTAAGAAAATAAAATTTCTGAAGAATTTAATAAAACATCTTTTTTTATCATCTGTTTCTTTAGATTGTTTTTTGTCATTCAGATGTTTCTCTATTGGCTTGACAGGTTGAATTGTAGCCGATATGACAGTGCAATCGGATGTTGTCGGTGTTTGATTCAGGAGCAGGAAGCGTTTACTTATTGCGTGTGCTGCGCCTCACGGGCGGGAGGAAATGACGAGGGGATAAACAAATCTGAGTGGAATCGGAGTTCTTTTGCTCGCATTTTCCTTCTTTACCATTCGATTCCTGACTATAATTAATTTCGTCTCTAATTGATTCTTGTGACGCTTTTGTTAAACTATCTTCATTATCTTCTTGACTTTGTTGGCGAATTGTTTTCCACTTCTTTTATAGCCGAAGAATTTGTTTCCATTAGATATGGATCATTTGAAATTTCGCTAATTTCCAAATTTTCCAGAATTTTTCTCTTTGTATTATTATTATTATTTAACGATTTTGCTTTTCTTTTTCGTTGATCCGGAATTTTTTTCATTACTATTTTTTAATGAATTTTCTATATTATTAGAGTTTTGAAAAGAGTTCAAAATCGGGTCAGAGAGATTTTGTTGTTGTTCATTGATTGGTGATAAATATGCGAGCTGATCAATGCTTTTCGGACTAGTTTCATTTAATTGTTCAATTACAACTCCTAATTTTTTTGGGAATTGTTTATGACACTCGGGACATTTTATTAAATCTGAATCTATAAATTTTTTATATAATTTTCCTTTTTTATGGAAAATAATTCTTTTATGAAAACGTGGAAAATTTGTTAATGATCCTTTTTTAAATATTGGACAAATTGTTGTTGTTGTTGTTGTATTGTTCTTTGTTGTTGATTTTCCAAAGGAACTGACATCGAGGGCGATGACGTCACTTTTAAATGCACTTTTTTTTTTGAATTGTTTTTATTTTCTGGCGATTTCAATAATAAAATATCTTTCTCAGTTAATTTATCTAATTTGACATACATTTCCTTTAATTTCGCACCAAACACAATTGTTGGTTCTTTTTCACTATCACTTTTTCTATTTAATTCCTCTTCTTTTTCCTTTGGAATTTCTTCTTCCTCTGGTGGAATTTTATTTATTATAGGAGGATTTTCTAAAATCGGAATTATCGGTTGATTAATCTCAATTTTTAAATTATCTGCAATTTCCAAGTTTTTTGAGCTTTTTTCTTCTGTGTTTATATTTCCTAAAGGGTCTTCTTGTGGTGAATTTTGTGGCGATGTAATAACACGGTTGGGGATGTGTAAAGCGGGAGTATTTTCTTTTATTACTAAAACAAAAAAGGATTATATGATAAGATTTATATATATTACTATTGATATATTATATTTTAATATCTTAAATAGAGACAGGGTTGCCAGATTTGAAAAAGTGTAGATCGGGAATTTTGTTTTACAAATAATCCTGTTTCTAGAGTTTTTAATAATAATCTGTTTCTTTGTTTGATCCGACATTCGAATATTCTTTCTGATGTTGAGTTAGAATGTGGAATTGACAAAATAAATGAAATAACTTTTAAAAAATTATTGCAATTTGGATGTTTTTTAAAAAAATATCTATATATTTTAAGTCCCACCCATGCGTTTTCTTCTTGTGATTATTTCATAGTTTTTATAAAAGAAAATGAAAATCTTTATTGAAAACTTTCTAGATTTGAACCTGACAATTTTGGTGGATAGCTCCGATTAATTCGCCATTTTAATATTTTTAATAAAAAAAAGGTGAAAAAAAATTTTTAATCTTACCAGGAATTTTTGTTAAAAGTTGAATTGTCGATTCTAATTCAAATAATTTAAGCGATGCTTGGTTGAAATTATCAACACTCTTAAGATTTCTTTTATTATTTCTCATATTACATAATGGACAATGCCAATGCTTTGAGCTAGGAATGCAATTTTTACAAAAAAGGTGTAAACATGCGGTCAACATCGGTTCTTTTAGAAGATTGCCACTGAAAATAATAAAAAAAGTAACATAACGTTATGTTTCAATTGAGAATATCATCTATTATATATAATATCAGAAGTATAATTAAATATTTTAAAAAGATGTTGAAAAATATTTTACTATTCTAAAAAGAAAATAAAATAAAACAAGTTTTAAATATATATATATATATATATATACAGTATGAAGTGACGAATTTTTAATTGAATCAACAGTTTGAAGAAGGAACAACCAACAAAAATTACAACTTCGGTTTATATAAAAAAATCTGGTGGGTCGGGTCGCGCACCACACAGCTTTCTCTTAAGCTGGACATACACGGCAGGTCCAAAATCCAAATTAGCCCGGCACCGATCCAAAACTCGCCGTGTATGGGAAAACCGAGTTGGCTCGGCGACCGTTAGTTGGCTTTGCTGGATTTCCATCCGAGCCGAAATCCACAGAGTCCACGACAATATAAGGTAGAAGAAAATTAAAATTAAATATACAAATTAAACACTAGGTTATTTGTTTCAAAGGTTTTATTAATTAAAAATTAACACTTGATACGTATTTCGACAATTTCTTGTCATCATCAGAAGTGATTATGTATCTAGAATGTAATCACTTCTGATGATGACAAGAAATTGTCGAAATACGTATCAAGTGTTAATTTTTTAATTAATAAAACCTTTGAAACAAATAACCTAGTGTTTAATTTGTATATTTAATTTTAATTTACAAAAATGTTTCAACGAGAACCAACGGTCGAAAGTTTAAATCTTAAGGTAGAAGAAATTGACAAAAACTACTTCTATTATGGTCTTTTTGGCTAAGGAAATATTCGTGCGTTTGAAGAAGGGAAGAAAATCAGGTTTTGTTTCCTTCTTTCAACTGATATCTAGTATTTCCTAGATTTTTCTAGATTTCTGGTGATTTCTTTCTTAGATTTTAATAACTAGTGGCCCAAGCTGTACAAAAAAACTGCCAAATCTCGAGACAAGTCTCCATTTTTAATATCCAGATACAGACAACTAAACTTCACATTGACAGCAGGTTATGTATCCACATCAGAGTTGATGGATGAATTTGCAAAATATACTTTCTTCCTTCAAAAGCCTAATACGACCTAATCGTACAATGCCTCAGATTCCAAAAGACAATCCCCATCAATCACAAGAACTGAAATATAGTAAAAATTATTAGGGTACATCCCAGATGAATTCAAGCAATTTTATGGTGAGGTGATCACGGGGCCAACGACTGAAATGGCACAAAATGGTGTTAGAGAAGGGGAACAAGAGTTTTCTAAAGAGATCTACTCCGATTGGATATTACTGGCTTTATACTAATAGCACATCTCAAAGGACGATTAAAATTGCGTCAAATACATTGATTGCACTTGTATCATTTCAATGACTTTATGTGAAAAATAAAGTTTTGTTGTTTAAAATAATAAGTTTTGGGTTTCCTAATATAAACTCCTAAGTTTGGAGAAGGAAGCAAATTCTTGATTTTGTAAGTTTAATTAATCATGATCATTAACTGCAGTTAAAAATCAGCATCCTCTTAAATGGAATTGTGTAATGGTAACAAAATGTAAATATTTTCCCATGTTTATAAATTTTACATCTTGAATTTTAATATATTGGCGCCCCCGGGTTTGGCGTAGTAGGTTGCGTGCCTACCTCCTATACCAAACGTCGCGGGTTCCGACCCCAGGCAGTCCGATGATTTTATTTAAGCCATTTGGATACCAAATAGCTTAAATAGAAATGCCTGAACCCCCAATAGATATATTCATTACAACGGTTATCGTCAAAGTCATAAATGGCCTGAGTTGCCGAAAAGACTGTGTGAGTGTGAGTGCGAATGAGAAAAAAGTGTGAATGTTTAAAAAAAAAAAACTAAACATATGCCGACACAAAGAATCTGGGGGACAAGCCCAGAACACAACTTTATATTACTGAAGGCAAGAGAAAGTTGTGTGCTGTGCGACGATCACACCAGATTTTTTTGGATTTGCTCCTTTTTTTTAAACATTCATACCAAGGGCGGATCCAGAGGTGTTTCTCGGGGGGGGGGGGGGAGAGGGGTGGTAATCTGGTGTGGCTCGTCGCACAGCACCAGGGGCGTATATAGAAATTTTTTTTCGGGGGGGGGGGGGCCTATTCTCAAGTTTTTCTACGAAAAATGTTGTTTTTCGTGGAACCAAAAATTTTTCCCATCCGGAAAAATATTTTACCTTTTTTTAGAGACCCAAAATTTTTCCCGCCCGCAGAACCAAAAATTTTTTCCGACCGGAAAAATATTTTACCTTTTTTTAGAGATCCTAAATTTTTTTCGCCCGCGGAACCAAAAATTTTTTCATGTGCCGTTCGCGGAACCTAAAATTTTTCATGTTCCTTTCGCGGTATCAAAATTTTTTCCCATTTTTTCAAATCTCGGGGGGGGGGGGGGGGTAATTACCCCCTTTACCCCCCTGTATCCGCCCTTGATTCATACACACAGTCTTTTCAGCAACTTAGACCACCTAAAACTTTATATGATAACCGTTATTATGAATATATATATATTGGGGTCCAGGTATTATTATTTAAGGCATTTGGTATCTAAATGGCTTAAATAAAATCATCGGCCTGCCTGAGATCTTGGTATGCAAGTAGGTGCGCTCCCAACTACACCAAGCCCGAGGGCATTTGTTCTCTTCTTGGAACTGTTTTTTTTTTTTTTTTTTTTTAAACATTCACACCTTTTTCTCATTCACACTCACACTCACACATACATTCACACTGTCTTTTCGGCAACTCAGGCCATATAAGACATTTACGATAACCGTTATTGAATAAATATACATATATAGGGTCCAGGCATTCTTATTTAAGCCATCTGGTATCCAATTGGCTTAAATAAAATCATCGGACTGCCTGGGGTCCGAACCCGCGACGTTTGGTATACGAGGTTAGCACGCTAACCTCTACACCACGCCCCGAGGGCTCTTGGAACTGTTGATTCAATTTAATCGCATTGTGATTGTGATGCTCTTAACAATCAAACAAAATAAGAATAATTTGATATAACAAAATTAAAAAAAAAACTATAATTTATACTTGTTAGATCATTTGAGAAATATTAATGATAATAAACGTGCTATAAATTTAGGGTGTGAAAAATGAACTTTAATTTAATTCTGGTTCAATAACGATATTATATTTTTATCGGGACACTTTGGGATCTAAAGCCATATATATATATATTTATTATATATAAAGGTCCAATGTGTGAATAAAAAAAAATATGAAGTTTATCGGAAATTGATATTTCTCAAGGTTTAAGGTAATTATGGTGGATAAAATTCTATATAGGTCTAGCTGTTATTGATATATTAGTAAAAACAGTAAAATTTATATTCTTTGATAAATATAAAACATCAGATTATATACTAAATGATTGAAAAAATATTGATATATTATTTATTATAATTAAAGTATATTTAATGCATTCTGGTGTTTCCTTAATATTCTACAAATTTGGAAAATATGAAATTAAAGCTTTACCAAAAGTGACAGGTGAATTTTTCTTTAATTCTCCCAAAAGAGATTGCAATTTCCTCTTGAAGTTCAGATGTGGACATCTAATAAAAAGAAAACAACAATTAAGTAATGAGAAAAGAATATAAATAAATTATTTATTACCTTTCTCTTTTTAAAAATACTTTATAAAAAACAGTAAAATTTGTATTCTTTGATAAATATAAAATATCAGATTGTATTTAAAATTAAAAAAAAAAAAAAAAACTGGGAGAGGTACTAAATGTTTAGAAAATAATAGAAAAACATTTTTGGCAAATAATAAACTTTGCAAAACAATTAATTTGTCAATGAGGAAAATATTAAAATAATTAAAGAGATGAAAAACAAGTAAAAAAATTTGCGCGCTTTCTTTGCTATTGATCGAAAGACAAGCTTCAAAGATGCAGAAAAACCAACCTAATATAGATGAATTCTCTGCAAACTTTTATTTTGTTTTAGTCAATTTTCGGCATCTAAAATCATTTATATTACATACCTTTTTTTGTAAAATTAATTACTAGCCAATACGATTCAGAAAAACATTGTCATCTAATTAAAAAATTTATATGAAATAGGGATATGAAAGAGTTGAACTAACAAAGTTGGCTATCATGATTAATTTAAATAAAAAGAAAATTGGCCTACAAGAAAAATACCCCTAATTTATTTAATAATTTATTAAAATTATTGAATAAATTTGATTTTAACAAAAATAATCTCTTTTTGTTAAATTTATTTAGTTTATTCTATTCCCTGGCTACTGACAAGCACAAAGTTGACACCCAAATCCCACCATTTGCAAAAAAGGGTTCATACATTTAATCCCTGGATATATAATTTATCTTTGTCAGTAAACCTGTATTTATTTTGTTCCCTGATTTATACCAAACACGTGATTCAGAATCGGTGTTAATTTCAAGTTCATCTTTGAATATTTTAAACAAAATCAACAGAGATGATTAATATTGAAGAAGAATTGAACATTTCCGTGAAGGAGCAAGAGGAGGTTAAATATCCCATTCATATTGGTAATTTATTTTTATAATCTTTTACTTTGTAATATTTCATTTTTATTTTATATCTTAATTTAAATAACGACAAAGTTAAGATTTTTTACTATATTTTTAACGAAAAAATTGATTAGTGATCAAAGCATTCCAGTTGACGATTCTGATATTAACAAGATTGTCAAAAAAGAAAGAATGAAATCAAGTGGGAATCTTTTCTATTCGAAAATAAATCAAAAATTTTGACATTATTATATGTTTTAGCAAATTATAGACCATTTACTTGTATTTTTATTTACACTTATATATATATATACAGTATATATACACAGTGCCGGTCAAAATGATAGGAATGACTGTTTTTTTATCATAAATTTTTATACACTTTATTAATTTAAATAAAAAAATACACTATTTTATAGAGAATTAAATAAGAAACAATGTAATGTACCTGAAAACGTTGGTAAACTCCAATAAAGGTGTATTCAAGTGATTTCAAGTCGTGGAAATAGTAAAAACTATTTAAAATTGTTTTGATTTATCATTTAGTCATAACTGTCAATATATGTACTGTCCCTATTTTTTTGATCCCTCCTTAAAGTTAATATTTTTGAATAAAAATATAAATATGTTTCAAATTACATTTAATTGTTTCTTATTTATAAAACTGTATTTTTTATTTAAATTAATAAGGTGTATTAAAATTTATGATAAAAAAACAGTCGTTCCTATCATTTTGACCGGCACTGTATTAGGGTGGTCTTTATTTTAATTTAATTATGCACACTGTTCATTGCACCCCCCCCCCCCCGTTTTTTTTTCTTTTGATCTAAGGATCAATTTGACATTTATTCAAATCGGGCGCCTGGCCCTCGGGCCTTGGTTAGTTGGTAGTGTCAAAAGTGTAGATAATTTTTGACTTGCCTCGTACTGTATTTAAATGTTTATTGTTACAACGCTCAAAACTGAGGGGTCACCTATACGAGGTTCTTTCTTAGCTTGGGTTAGCTCTTGAGATATAAATATTAGGCCACAACTAATTTTGGCTTAAAATCATTTGGGAAAAAAAGGCAAAAGACTTTATTTTTTGATGTATCACTTAACAAAAGTGATTAGAGATACAGAAATTAATAAAATCCTTAGAATCCCTGTGAATATATATCGACTTGTTTTCTTTTTTTTCAGGTCCAGTTTACCCGTGCATTATATGCCAAACGAATTTTATCAGTGTATATTTTCTAAATAAACATTGCAAAAAATGTTTTGAAAAGAAATTAAATTTTTTGCCTAAAACGAAATTTGAGGATATGTATAAAAAAGGTAAAACTTTTATTATTTTAGTGTTTTTTTTTTAGGTTCAGTTTTCCCTAGCATCCCGTCCACGAGGAAGGGGGGGGGGGTGGTTTTACATCTTTTTCGCCATCGGTGGCCATTTAGACGCTGTCCCTATTTATTTCAATCTAGCCCTGAGGTCCGTTTATAAATTTTACATTTTTTTTTCTTTTCGGCATCTCAAGCCACATAGATTTTAACGATACAAAATTATTTATATACGGTATATTAGAGGGTCCAGGCTCATTTATTTATACCATTTGGTATCCAAATGATCTAAATAAATATTCTTCGGACTGCCTGGGATCCGTGGCCTTTAAGACTATCATTATTGACATTTATCAACAAAACTCTAGCATCCCGTCCACGGGGAAGGGGGAGGGGGGATGTTTTACATCTTGAATTCTAATATATCGGTGGAAACAAAATATTTGTCGACAATGAAAAATCTGGTGTGACAAGCACCGAGGGTAAAAGAAAGTCTATTGTGTATAAAATATCCAAATAAAGATTAAAATTTTGAAAAATAACCATAGTTAAGGTGCTATGGGAAACTAAAAGTATCTTATAAAATATAGACTATTTATTTTATAATGAAGAGATAAAGGCAGACAAAGCAAAATAAAGAAAATTTTTTTTTTGCTTTTTTGAACAACACTGCCGACGTTTCGGCCGATTCTTCTGACCTTCATCAAGATATGTGTTTTATTTGCCTCGAGCTTAGAGGGCTTCTCAGATAGGTGCCAACATTCGTCAATTGACATGACTTCTTGTTCAAGAGTGATCACACTCAGCAAAAAACCCCTCCAAGCTCAAGGCAAACAAAACACATATTAAGGTGCGCGTCTCGAAAAACTGTTAAAGCACGATTGACTCGAGGCGGCACGAGATGGCGTTAGTGTTCCCCTATTGGAATACACTAACTTGTTCCATTTAATTCTAGACTTTCCAGCTAATTAATTAAAGGCAAAAAATTAATTATTCTTTAACACAATGATTACTAATTTAATTATCTACAACTTATAGAGCTCCTTTTTTTAAAATATCTTTTATTTAATGCGATTAATCTAAAAAAAATTTTTTTTTTTTCGAAAATCAAAAAAAGGGCTTCTATTATTTGTAGATATTTTAAATAGCCTTAATTTAAAAAAAATTTGAGGTCGATAGCTTCAAAATTGTGGCAGCTGGAAAGTCCCAAAATTAGCACCCCGAGACGCGCACCTTAAATGGGAACATATGTATCGATACTTTTTTTTGTGCTCCCAAGTTATGAATGTTTAAGAAATAATTTGAATCTTTTTAAAATGTAAAAATAAAAAATAATTATTTAAATCAAATATTGATTAAATAAATCAATAAAGTCAATGTCTGTTTTTCTATAAATAGGAGAAGGTGCAGGCGCAGCCAAAAATAAGCCTTTTTCAACATTCTAAAAGGAGGCCCTACACTATCAAGCGGCTTGATCAAATGCTTGAGCAAATTGATTGTATCAAGCGAGATTGATAGTGTAGAAGCCCATTTGACGCTTGAAGCAAGCGTTGACGGTGATTGATAGAAAATTTGAATGACTCAAGCGGTTGATCAAGCGGCTTGATAGTGTAGGGCAATTTTCGTCAAGCATTGCGTCAGTCACTCGCTGGAAACCATGGCGTCAACATCCCAAACCGCGTCTCGACGATCCAGAAAACTCGGAGCGGGAGTTTATTAGTTTGTTGATTGATTTATATCGCGATTGTCCGGAGTTGTGGAAAGTAAAAAGTAAAGATTATTTCAATAGAAACAAAAAAAGTGCGGCATTTGAAAAAATCGTGGGCTTCTTTTCTTCTTTTCCTTCTTTTTCCGCTTCACGGCAACCAATGTTGTGATTAGGAAGGCCAAATCTGAATTCGACACCATTGTAACGCGAAAAAGCGAAAGCACGATCGCAAAACTCACTGTTCCACTTCTCTGCTTCGACTGACAAGAGAGTTTTGATCAAAAGATTGAAGTGTTGATTGAAGCACGCTTGAAGCTCCCATCAATCGGAGGTTCAAGCATTTGATCAAGCCGCTTGATAGTGTAGGGCCTAATTAAGAGGTTTTTTAATTATAAGTTTCTTGTGTTATGTAAATATTCAATTCATGTCATTATTTCATATGTAGGCTATTTCTTATGTGGAAAAAACTGAAGATGAGTCACTAAAATTAATCCGAACGTCTCTTTGAATTGTAATAAATTGGAGAATTTTTATTTTTGGCTGCACCTCGGCCTTCTCTTGATTAAATAATTTAGCAAATTAGAAACTAACTCTGTGATTGGCTAAAGCATGCACGATATTAACGCTATCAGCTTTCACTTCTACATCCCTTTAGCCCTAATAGTCATTTCTAAAAAAAACAAATGTTTATTTATATTTTGAATTTTTTCAGAAGGACCTTTCCATTCGAGGACAAACTCCAAAGAAAAGATATTAAATTTGCCAGATGAAAATCCCTTTAAATGCGAAATTTGTGAAAAACAATTTACTCGTAAATCTCATTGCATAGAGCATATGCGAACACACACCGGAGAAAAGCCATTTAAATGCGAAATTTGTGAAAAACATTTTATTAAAAAATCTAATTTCATAGTGCATCAGAGAATACACACAGGTGAAAAGCCCTTTGAATGCGAAATTTGTAAAAAACAATTTAATCATAAGTCTAGTTTTATAGAGCATCAGCAATTGCACACAGGTGAAAAACCTTTTGAATGTGAAATTTGTAGAAAACAATTTATTAAAAAATCTAATTTAATAGAGCATAATCGAGTACACACAGGTGTAAAGCCCTTTAAATGTGAAATTTGTGAAAAACAATTTACTCGTAAATCTAGTTTTATAGAGCATAAGCGAATACATTCACACTCAAGTGATAAACCTTTTAAATGCGAAATTTGTGAAAAACCATTTACTCGTAAATCTCATTGCATAGAGCATATGCGAATACACACGGGAGAAAAGCCATTTAAATGCGAAATTTGTGAAAAAGAATTTATTAAAAAATCTAA
The DNA here is from genome assembly GCA_023213315.1 of Euborellia annulipes. Lineage (NCBI taxonomy): Eukaryota > Metazoa > Arthropoda > Insecta > Dermaptera > Anisolabididae > Euborellia > Euborellia annulipes. The sequence goes on along the minus strand of JAKCPI010003720.1, from coordinate 1,569 downwards.
TTTCATAGTGCATTGGCGAACACACACAGGCGAAAAGGGTTTTGAATGCGAAATTTGTAAAAAACAATTTATTAAAAAATCTAATTACATAGAGCATAAGCGATTGCACACAGGTGAAAAACGTTTTGAATGCGAAATTTGTAAAAAACTATATACTCGTAAATATAATCTAATAGAGCATAAGCGAATACACACAGGGGAAAAGCCATTTAAATGCGAAATTTGTAAAAAACAATTTATTAATAAATCTACTTTCATAAAACATTTGGCAATACACACCGGGGAAAAGCTATTTAAATGCGAAATGTGTGAAAAAGAATTTATTAATAAATCTGATATCATAAGACATAATCGGATACACACAGGTGAAAAACCTTTTAAATGCGAAATTTGTAGAAAACAATTTACTCGCAATTCTGATTGCATAGAGCATAAGCGAATACACACAGGGGAAAAGCCCTTTGAATGTGAAATTTGTGAAAAACAATTTATTCATAAATCTAATCTCAAAACTCATAAGCGAATACACACAGGGGAAAAGCCCTTTGAATGTGAAATTTGTAAAAAACAATTTACTGTTAAATCTACTCTCATAACACATTTGCGAATACACACAGGTGAAAGGCCATATAAATGTGAAATTTGTGAAAAACAATTTATTAATAAATCTAATCTCATAACTCATAAGCGAATTGCACACAATGTGAAAAACTAAAACAGTGGTTGGCCAAAAATAGAAAAAAGTTTTAGATTTGCGTAAAAATTGGTATATAAGGGATAACTTTTTTGCTATTTAACGGAAAAAGTCCCTCCTTAATTGGAAAAGGACCGCTCGCGCGCTGCCGATAGCGCTAACTTTGAAGTAAAGTAAAACTATAGTCTCAACTATAAAAGATAACTCACTTTCTTTTTGGAATTACATGCACTAACTCTCTTTCTACAAGATGATAGGGGAATAAAGTCATTCTGTGACTATCATTTTTTTCGATTTTTGGCCAACTTTTTTCAAACCACTGTGAGCCCGTCAAGTTCTTGAACTAGGGTCCCATGAACTTAGATCAAACCATTGAGAGCCTATAGTATAAAGCTAGTTCAAGGTTTGAACTTCGGTCAACCGACGATTTGACCGAGAGAAAACTTGAACGCCAGTCAAATCAGCTTTGACCGAGGTTCAAATTGACCGGATGAATTCGGCCAGTCAAATTTTTGACCGGAGTTCAAATAGCCAACTGGCCAATCATGATCATGTATTTTTAAATATATAACCTAAAACATGATTCAAAAATATAAATATCTAACAAAGTAAAAATACAGTATATTATAAAATTGAAAATATATTTTAATTTAAAGTATAAATAATAGTTAGTAATGTTGGTAAAATTTTAAAATTATAAAAATATTCACAAAATAATATAATAATAATAAATTTTATATTAATAACAAGAGAAACAATATTAATAAATAATATTATACGCAGTATATATATATATTATTTTTTAGCTAATAGCTTTAGCCCTATCGCTTTATTTATTTTTTTTATTTTCATATATGTCCCCCTTTACCGATGTT
>JAKCPI010003718.1:0-11356 GCA_023213315.1 Euborellia annulipes | reverse complement strand
CACACAGACTATCTTAAATGTGTTCAAATAGAGATGATCCCTGAACTCGTCAAAGTGAGGGCACAGGGATTGCGCGTTAACATGGGCCATCCTAAGAACGTCAGCCATGGCACACAGAATTAGAATAGCTAATATTGTGGTCCGATAGATCGCAAGATATGAAATATAAGAGAACAAGAGTGCAAATAATGTAATCATTAAATAAATAGTGAGATATGATAATAAATAATAAATAATAATGATATATAATAAATAATGTCAAATAATAAATAATGAGATGATTAAATAAATAAAAATGATTGGTGAAGTTGAAGGGAGTCAAAAAATAAAAATAAATAATGAGATGTTTAAATAAATAAAAATGAGAGGTGAAGTTGAGGTGAGTCAAAAAATAAAAATAAATAATGAGATGATTAAATAAATAGAAATGAGAGGTGAAGTTGAAGGGGGTCAAAAAATAAAAATAAATAATGAGATGATTAAATAAATAAAAATGAGAGGTGAAGTTGAGGTGAGTCAAAAAATAAAAATAAATAATGAGATGATTAAATAAATAGAAATGAGAGGTGAAGTTGAGGTGAGTCAAAAAATAAAAATAAATAATGAGATGATTAAATATATATATACAGACATTAGCGGGTCTCGCCCCCCCCCCCCGAAATGTTTGATCGGCCCCAGAGTGCGAAAATTTAGGTTCCGCAAAAAAGCGAATGTTCCGCGGTGAAATTTTTGTGTCTCTAAAAGTAAGGTAAAATGATTTTCACGGACAGAAAAAAATTTTTCCCAAGGCTAAAAAAAAACTTGGATCCGCGAAATAAGGAATGTTCCGCGGAACGGCAAAATTTTCGTGTCTCTAAAAAAAGTTAAAATGATTTTTACGGACGGAGAAAAATTTTTTGCAGGGCGGAAAACTTTGGTTCCGCAAAAAAAAAAAAAAAATTTCGGGGAAAAATGTTTAAGTTTAGGTTCCCCCCCCCCGAAAAAATTTCTATATATGGCCCTGGTTCCCTCAATCGTTGCGATTAAGCAATTTCAAGGGCGGCGAAGGTCGGATTAGTGAATCCGAGCAATCAGCGAGTGGAACGTCCCCAGGTTGCCATCGATACTATGTATTTAATAAATTCGAACCCCTGAATGGCAGTAAAGGGTTTTAAAAAAAATCTGGTGTGACTGGCGCACCGAGCGAGGGGCAGGGAGGGCAGCTGCCCCCTAGAAGCAAGAAAAAAAATGTTTATAAAGTGATGGAACGAAAAAAATTAGGTAGGGCGATGGCGACGGGGAATGATTTAGGATTCGAGGGTTTTTATGCCTTTAATTCGAAGGCTTTTCCCCTCTATATAAAAAAAAAAGCTATGTCACAATCTGGACGGCCATGATCTGCCCCCCCCCCTGGATGACCAATAGGATAAGAGAAAGTAAAAGCAAAGATAAGGACATTTTTTAATTATCTTGGGGGGGGGGGGGAGGTTAAACAATATTTTATTTTTAAAAACAAGAAAAATCGTTATCTTTAAATATATATATATACATATAAACCATAAGTTCTCAACGAGGGCGATAACGCGGTTTTGAGACTTTCGGATTAAATTATTTATCGGGTCATCTCCCCTTCGGGGAAAGTAGAGATCATAATGTCCAACAGACTAATAAATAAAAATGAAATTTCATAAACATTTTCTCAACTTGCTCAAGTGCATTTCTTTGATAGGACTCGAAATCAACTGCACAAAATTTAGGTGAGGCCTGACAAGTGTGAAGTACAGAGACTTGATTGGGGAAATTTTTCGAATTTCTAGTTATAAAATCAAGCATTTTATAGAATTTGTCCACAACGAATCGAATTTGAAAAATGAGTTTAGAGTAAAAAATTATACATTTTTTTTTAATTTAATTAAGGCCAGAGTCTCCGATGAGTCAATCGTAAGGGACGATTATTTGGCTAATAGGCGGCGACACCGTCGCTCCATTTCTAGCGCCTATCAACCCACAACCAGCAATAATATGTTTCCTTTTCTAACATCTGCCACGGAGCTGGCAACGTTGCCGTCTAAGTAAATGTGACAACATTGGAACGCGACAAATTCATACAGGCTTTTTGCTACTCAAGGCTCAAGTGGAAAAATTATATTTTCATAAGCGGCGCGCGACGTTTAAAAAATATATACGACAATAGTATCAATATTACAGCCTAAAATATAAATAAGAATATTTCATATAATTAATATTATGATTTTTATAAAATCAAATACTTTTTTTAACAATATTTTTATGCACAAGCACCAAATATTTTTTAATCTTAAAAAATATTTTTTTAATAAATCAAGAAAATCAAAAGAAAAAAAAATCTGGTGTGACTGATCGCACAGCACACAACTTTCTCTTACCTTTGGTATATGTATATATGTATTAGAATTCAAGAGGTAAAATTTATAAACATGAGAAAATATTTATATCTTGTTACCATGGCAACCATTTCATCTATCTTTCCTGTGACGTACAAGCAGGGGCGTATATAGAAATTTTTTTCGGGGAGGGGGGGGCCTGAATTGTAAAATTTTTCTGCGGAAATTTTTTTTTTAAGAAACTAAATTTTTTTTTCACACGAAATTTTTTGTGGAACCAAAGTATAAAGTACCATGGGCGTAGCCAGACACCTTGTTAGGGGGGCAACCCTTCGTTAGGGCGAGAGGGGGGTTTGCAATTAATATATACATAGATTATTAATTATTTATTTAAATAAAAAAAATTAAGTGGATTGGGGCGTTAAAAAAAATTCCCAATGGGAAAAATATATATATATATTTTTTTTTTAATTTTTAGGACAAGCCAGGGGGCAATGGCCCCCTGCCTCCTCCCTGGCTACGCCCATGTAAAGTACTGGTACTTTTTCAATGGCGTCATTTCAACTTTTTCTTGGGGAGGGGGGCAAACATTTTTTTTCTTAAAATTTACTTACAAATGGGTAGGGAGACCGGGGCAGGTTGGCCCACGGGGCAGGTCGGCCCAGTCGCGATATTTCGCAGAATAATTGGACGATTGTGATACGGATCAGAATGAAGGTTAATAGCACTGCCACACACCTTCCGCCAAAACAACTATAGCGATCGGAGTAAATTCGCATGAGCTAGGATCATTTATTCGTTTTTTGCACCTTGGAGTGAATTTTTATTAGTTGAATAAAATTGTTTTATCTACTTTTTGGTTACTTCGAGGATAAAAAGTGAGCACTATGTTTAAAGGTTAGAGTATAAGGATTATTTCTCTATGGCATATTAATTAAAAAACATCAACGGGATTTGTGCGGGATAAAAATTGTTTCAAATATGACGATGGGGCAGGTTGGCCCAAAAATGACGGGGCAGGTTGGCCCACTCGATTTTTTGCCATTGTGTGTATGAAATCGTTAAACCCTGTTTTATCTTTTCAATTTTAGTGGCAATGAATGATGTAAAAGTAACAAAATAAAAATTATTATAAATATCGATGTTATACTGGCCGTCATTGAGAGTTTATTGGAGGAAATTTTGCATCATAAATGAGCACGTGTGTTTGTTTTTGGGAAATTGTTATCAGATATATGAATATGTTCTTATTGTTTTCTAAAACGTTCTAGTTCTTTGAATATCTGTGGTTCGGGAAGATATGAAGTGTTTCCGCTTTTTTTATTTAAACATTCACACTTTTTTCCCATTCTCACTCACATTCACACAGTCTTTTCGGTAACTCAGGCCATATAAGACTTTTACGATATCCGTTGTATTAATAATTATATATTTTGGGAGTCCAGGCATTCTTATTTAAGCCATTTGGTATCCAAATGATAACCTCTACACGAAGCCCCGAGGGCTAAGAGATGTTTCAAAAGAGCACAAATTGAGCGTTGGGAGAGAAAAGTTGGGACCCTTTGTTGGGATACTCTTTTTGCCAACTTGCCAAGCCCAAGTAAGGTGTCTGCAATGCTCTTCATAGCATTCTGACTCTCATCCCCAACCTCTGGACCACGATTATAACAGTGATTCGTAAAAACAAAAGAAAAACTGAAAAAGGAAAAGTTCTTGAAGTCACGATATACTTTTTTTGATTTAGTACTCACTTATTACTGAAACTGTTGCAATAACCAATTATAATTTAAAATAAACTTTGTGTGTTAAAATTAGGTTGTTTTAAATTATTTTCTTGCATTTTAATTCATATAAAAATAACAAATGCCTTCCGGGCCAACCTGCCCCGAGGTCCGGGCCAACCTGCCCCGACCACGGGGCAGGTTGGCCCACTCGAAATATTTTAGAAATAATTATTTTTTTTAATTTTAACATCAATTTAGGAGACTTTTACGATGACCATTTGGTAGCTTAAGGTTACACCAACATTTTAAAATGAAAACATAAACGAAAATGATTAAATAAAAAATTTTATAAAAGAAATAAAAATTAGTGGGCCAACCTGCCCCGGCTCCCCTACTCAAATTTAGCCAAAACATATTTAATTTAATTAATTGTTTAATTTTGTACAGTTTGTATACTCGTAGATGTATTTTGGAGTATTTTATTTAGAAGAAACTAAACGTTTAAATAAAAATTACTATAAAAAAGAAATAAAGGTAAGTGGGCCAACCACTGCCCCGGTCTCCCTAAATATTAAAAAAATTGGCTAACTGCATTTTTGAGTATTTCTATTTTTTTATCATATATTTTATAGAGTGAAGTAATGTGCAAATAAAAAAGAAGTCTTCAAGATTAATTTTGAAAGCAACAAAATTTCAAAAGTAAGTAAATTTTCATAAAGTCATAAAATCAAAATATGGATATAATATGGAATATAATATTTTTCTTTTTAGGTAAATTAATAATCTATCGAAAAGATTTGCCGTTTTGGCATACTTCAGTTCTTCCTGGCAAGACCAAATCACTAGTGAAGTTTGGTGGGCTACGAGTGGAGAAGGCGGGGGCATACCGAGACAGTTGGGGCCTGGGGGTCTCTATAGAAGAGGGGGCCTATTTAAAGTCCATCTAATTTTATTTAAAATAAATTCATATAATTTAACCACTGAGTTTTAGAACATCAAGCGAGTCTTCTATCTAGCATCTTTATATGGAAAATAAGTCTTTAAATCATTAATATTATAATTTTTTTTTTTTTTTTTTTTTTTTTACAAATCGATCTTGAAAATGGTCAAAAACGTTGACGCCCTCCCTCCCAGGGGATGGACGATGGGATAAAATAAAAAATCATCGAATTGGGCGCGGATAAGCGGAGAAAAAAAAACGCAAGAACAAAGAAGTTAAAATGAATCCGAGGAGAGAGAGGGAGGGAGAGGATAAAAAATGATTGGATGAATGATGAGTTCGAATTCTTTCTGCTTCGCACCAAAAATTCTTTTTTTTTTTTTTTTTTGTAAATTGACCTCTAATCGTTTCATCCACTGTGGTTGGTTGGTTTTCTCTTCTTCAACAGAATGCGATTAATCCACTGTAAGCGCATTATTACTACACAGCTATGATTACATTTTATGATTGGTTTATTTTTCATCTAAATCCCTAAAGGGACGACTTGTTGCTTTTTCGAGTCATATTGTCCATTTTGTATAATTTAAATAAATACACATCGTGAAATACCTATTTTTTTTTTTTAGAAAAAAAAATGGATTAATAACAAATCCCGAAATCGAGTAACTCCAAAAAAAAGTGCTAATTACATTTTTGATCTGATTGATAAAAAAAAACACCTAAACAACAAATCCCCTTCAATTTTTAAATTATTGTTATCTCTTAAGCCCATAATAAATGTCAACACGGATTGAAATTGATGTATTCTTAAAATCGCAGTTTTTGATTTGTTATTTTAAAATAATGGATGACGTAATTAAATTGGAATATGATACAAATCCTGTAATTTCGATTAACAGTCTCTATTAATAAAATCACGTTATGCAATAAATACTCATTCGGTTTTAGATAAAATCTCCGCATATGTTTAATAATGATAATATAATTATGATATGTTCAATTATTTAGATTAATAATTAGTTATAGGTTGCATTTTATTATTTATATGATTTCACACTAAATTATTAATCAAATTCAATTTATCTAACGGAATCTCCCCCCCCCTTTATTTGTCCTGGATGCTATTGTTCACTCACACCTTTGGTTGTATCGGATTCATTTCAAAAATTCGATATCGAGATCAGGACCGGAACTAGGAGATTTTTTAGGGGGGAGGGGCAAAATTAATTTAATTTGCCGCCCCCTCCTTAAAGTTTTCTATACACAATTCATATCATTTTACTTTTTTTTTTAGTAAATACTGTAGTTCTTTAATTGCCGCCCCCTGATATCTGTCGCCAGGGGCACATGCACCCCCTAGATCCGGCCCTGATCGAGATGGAAATACACGTTTTGAGGCCTTCTAAGTCCAAAAAGGGGGTCCCGGAAAATAACCTCTCTCTCTGTGACCAAAAAGAAGTATCAATGAAATGAGCTATTTTACTTTCTCTTACCCTATATATGAAATATATAGAAAGTATTGGATTAATGCCAAAAATTGCATATCGAAATTTTGATGGATATAGTGTTTGGCCTTCGAGTTTGGTGTAGGGATTAGCGTGCCTACCTTCTAAACGGAACTTCGCTGGTTCGGATCCCAGGCAGTCCGATGATTTTATTTAAGCCATTTGGATACCAAATGTGGGAATGAGAAAAAATAAAAAATCTGGTGTGACTGGCACACAACTTTCTCTTACCTTCGGTAATCGAAAGTTGTGTTCTGTGCTTGTCACACCAGATTTTTTGTGTCGACATATATTTAGTTCCCGACAGTACGGAACATATGAATTCAGATGTAAAATTTATAAGTGTATAAGTTAAATATAAAACTACTTAAATATAAAATTTCAGCCTCATAGCTCAATTCCTTCATGCTTAAAAGTGAACACAGACAGACAGACACACAGACTGACCATGTCGCAAAAACCGCTTTTTTAAATTCAGGGGACTTCAAAACGTGTATATTCATCAAAATCTCAACATCGAATTTTTTGACATGAATCCAATACTTTCTCTATATATATTTACATATATACATAGTTAAGAGAAAGTAGTTTCCAAAGCAGGAATAGCTTTAAATTTCAATGCACCTAAAAAAATATTTTTTTATTGGCCTGTGTAATTTATGCAATCCATGTTAATTCGGCTACTGAGGCCTTTCAGGGTTCGACTTGATTACAAATATTTTTAAGTAGAAATAACCGATGGCTACCGGAGGACGTTCCACATGCTGATTGCTCAGGGGTTCATTCTGAGCTTTCGCCGCGTTTGGCATTGCTTAATCTCAACCATTGAAATGGCTGTTTCTCTTCTCCGTTGCTTTATAAATCCGCCCCGGCTTTATAAATCCGCCAGACCGTGCTATGGGCCAGCCTGTCCTATTTCTTCCGGTTCCAAAAACGGATGATAGGGTTGGAGGGAGAAAGTTAGGTCCGCCGACCCCGCATCGCGGGAATATATTTTAAGAACGATCCTTAAATTAAAAAAAAATATTTTAACAGGAAAAATTTAATTAATCCATTAAATATCTTGATTATTTTCCCTCCCCCCTCTCTCTTGAGTACCATTAAAAGTAGGGATCCCCGAACCACTGAATGTGAAACTATCAATGTTGAAAATTTATCGAAATGGAATGGCAAAAGTTAAATGGCTTATTAAATGAAATTGGACCACCTCCTCCATTACGAGGGAGAGAGAGGACTAAATTCAAATAATCTTCTCTACTTAGATCACCATTAAAAAAGCTATGATAACGTTATTAATAGTTTTTATGAACTTTGTTATCTCTCTTCTTTTTGATTGATGTCTAATTGCATAGAAATGTATGATTCTATTAAGTTAAGCAATCAAAACAGTAAAGTGCACTTTATTTAATGTAATATTCTAATATTCATATTGTGAGCGTATTTTTTTTTTTTTTTTTTTACTTGATTCAAAAAGGGCTTTTGTAAATTATTTTCTTCATTTGTTCTCTATTTGAAAAAAAGGAGCATTCTTTCTCTTACCTGTGTTTGTGAGAGACAAATGCATTCAGGAGGACAGTTACTAGACTCCGTTAATTCTGGAAACAGTAAAAGCAACGCGACCGCCAACCGCCACGCGACCCTCACATCTATAACAAAAAAAGAAGAGGAAAATCTTCATTAACAACATGGAATCACACTGTCATGTCGCCTATTGTTTATTACAATTTGAAAAATTATAAACTTGAGCTTTAAAATTATACTTTAATTCAATCCCTGGAGACCAGGACACCAAAAAATAACACAATTGTTAAATATAACAGTTACATCTAACTAGTAAGGTCCGAATCGTGACATTCATTGAATATTTTATTCAAAAGCGCGGGCGAACCAATAAATAAGTCGCCAAAATGGATAGAGGCAATAATAATAATCAAAGTAACTCACTGAAATTTATTTTACTTTTTTTACATAATCACTCTGTACATTGAGACATTTATCCCATCTCTTTACAAGTTCTTGAACCCCGGCGGCAAAGAAGTCTTTTGGTTGCGACAATCGCATCCAACGAGCAATCTCTTGGATCCGTTTCGAAGTGACGGCCACCCAAATAACCCGAACAGATCAAAATGACTAGGGGCTAAGTCGGGACTGTGCGGTTTATGTTCCAACCGCAACGAAATAATCGTAACAGCTCCACCGTTTTCCTTTCTGAGTGAGGGCAATGTTGTTATGAACCTTTCTTCGAACGGTTGGAACATCCACTGTACAGCCCTCAGTGATTTTCATCTGCTCGGACCCCTAAAAAGTCATTTGGGTGGCCGTCACTTTAAAACTGATGATGCCGTAATCCAAGAGATTACTCGTTGGATGCGACAGCAGCCAAAAGACTTCTTTATATTTTTATATAGGGTGTCTTATTGCAAAGTATTATTATATTTTTGAAATATTATTGTGAATAAATATAATTTTTCTTATTTCAACTAAATAAAAGTTATTATATATTTTTATTAAAAATAAATAGCATCATGGTAGAAAAGCGTATTGATAAAATAATCTTACTCGTCGAGAACTATTTGAGATTATACTAAACGATGTGAACTCGGTCTTGAACACGTTTCTTAAGTGTTTGGACCAACTTTTTGCTTAATTTTATAAACGAGTTTATATGAAATTACAAACAATTTTTGACGAAGTGATCCGCCACTGCAAATTATTAAATTAAATAAATATTATAAAATTTGTAATCAGCGACCCTTCATTATATACCAATTTTCAATAAAATCTAAAACTTTTTTCTATTTTTGGCCAACTTTTTTCAAATCTAGACCACTGTGCGCTGGTTTAAACAATTCTCATAACTTGGAACTGAAAATCGGGTCTCTAGTTGTGTGAAGGTTAATATTAAGCATTTTCTTCTTTCACGATGCTCAAGGCAAAGCTGGAATTTAACGATTTAAAGTGATTTATTTCATTTATTTATTTATATATCCTACCAGGTCACACACTGTTAGCATATTTTGTGAGAAACTTCTCTAATAGCACTTTGTGTGTGATTTCATGTGTATTCATCGATGACTATGAATTTAGACACCATTTCCAAAATAGATTTTGACAAAATTTTGAGAATATATTATTATTAAACTTTTATTTGTGATTGGTTTTATGAAAATAATTTCGTTGCCCGAATTCGGACCTTCTCCTGAGTGGTTATTTTGAGAAAACTGTCGAGGCACACATGCACAAACCATATTCATAGATTGTTGAATACAAATCTTGAAAAGCTATAACTTTTTTGAATAAAAGATTTCCTGAGACTATTTAATTTAAACAAGGTGCGTGATTTGTTGAAAAAGAGCAGAACTAGAGGGGGGGGGAGGGGGGAGGAAGTGATGAGAGAGACAATAGAAAGCTCCTTACAATTGGGGTAGCTAGTTTATTTAATTTATGGCGTGAATGAGAAGTGGCTATAAATACCAAGCCTTCCCTTTGCTCCATTAGATCTCAGCTGTAATGCGTTCGTCAGCACGTGGAGACATTGCGAATCCATTTGTGTTCAGGAATGCAGTTGTTATGATCTTGTATAATTGAACGTTAACATTAGAGATCGCAACAACAGGTCTACTGTTATCTTGCGAATGGAATACTATGACAAATGGAATCGTATTGATTGATTGGTTCACCTTATTATTATTATTATCATTAGTACTATTATCAGGCCATTCAACCAGATATATTATATTTGCCAATTAACGTTATTTAAGAATGTCATCAGGGAAGGGGGGCTAAATGGCCTCCGATGCCGAAAAAGCCCTTGGCAAAATAAAAAATAAAAATTGATGCATTGAAACTTTTTTTCGGATCGTAGGCGTTTAACTGAAATTTTCAGAAAATTATTCAATTAAGGGTATTAAAATCGCGTTTTTAATCTTAACTTAATAATTGGAAAATGGGAAATCAATAGACGCATGTTAAAAACTGAGAACAATATTTATTTAGTAATTGAAGATTTGAATCATTTTAAATTATTTTAAAAATTATATTTTATCAATTTAAAAATTTCACAATTATTTTTTATAATCTGTCATATACTGTATATTAAATTTCAACTTTCCTATTTTTGTCGTCACGGCTTGTGACATGACGTGGCTTGTAGCGTCACGACCCTTGACGTCACACTTGTAACGCGACATGCTGATAGAAGAGCGAAAAAATTTGAGGCCATCAAATAAAAGTCTCACTTTAAAATTAAAGTTATTATATTTATATTTATTTAAAAAAAATTAGCGGATTTTTATTTTTAAAGAGCAAATGGAGATGAATTGATTATTTTTTCAAGTCTTTTTTTAATGTTTTTTCTATATCTTAGGCCCTGATACCTTAACTTGCTCAGGGGCCCACATCTTGTGGGTACGTGGATGGCGACCACGAGCTACCCGAGCTAGGACTGGCAGTCCTTCTGCTCTTACATGTCTGTCCCTTCCTTCTATATTTTCAACAGGCGTCAGGCCGTGCGACGGGCCGGCCTGTTTTATTTCTTCCTGTCCCAAAGAAAAACCGCGACTTTTTGTATACGAAGTTAGCACGCTAACCCCTACACCAAGCCCCGAGGGCTGGGGCGGCTTTGCAACTAGTACAGTATATATTTAGAACCTCTTTTTTATCGTAATTCATAACTAATCAAATTTCTGTCGTTCACCAAAATGTTAAAAAATATTTTGAATTACTAAAATAAATTATTCAAATACATAGACAAACTGATTGATACTATTATAATAAATTTTTTTTTCTCTATATTATAATATTAATAGCAAAGCGATTAAGTTATTTTTATATTATAATAGAAAG
>JAKCPI010003717.1:0-13771 GCA_023213315.1 Euborellia annulipes | reverse complement strand
ACTTTCTCTTACCTATGTATATATGTAATATATATATAGAGAGAGAAGTATTGGATTCATGTCAAAAATTCGATGTCGAGATTTTGATGGATCTTCACGTTTTGAGGTCCCCTGAATCCAAAAAAGTGGTTTTCGCGACATGGTCTGTCTGTCTGTCTGTCTGTCTGTCTGTCTGTCTGTCTGTCTTTCTGTGTGTCTGTGTGTCTGTGAACAAAATATCTCAAGAACGAAAAGAGCCAGGAGGTTGAAATTTTATATTTAAGTTAGGCACCCCCCATGGGACGTGACACGAAGCTTTTGAATAAAATCGACCAAAAAGTACTAGCACTTTACTGATTCACTTTTTCAGTTTTTTTTTCGATTTTCTCAAAATTTGCTCCAACGATTTTTTTTAAATTCAAAAATCAATTATTTTTTAGATTCTCTATAAAATGTATATTCTCATTTTGTGATTGAAATCTTCCTGAAGACCACTTTACTCTTGTACTCCATAGAAAAGATAGGAGAAATGGTTGCCATGGTATCAAAATATAAATATTTTCCCATACTTATAAATTTTACATCTTGAATTCAATTGTACCCTACTGTCGGAAACTAAATACATGTCGACACAAAAAATCTGGTGTGACAAGCACAGAACACAACTTTCGATTACCGAAGGTAAGAGAAGTTGTGTGCTGTGCGCCAGTCACACCAGATTTTCTATTGCGGAACCAAAGTTGTCCATCCTGCGGAAAAATTTGTTGTGCTGTCTGTATATCCCTATATATGTATATGTGTTTGGGAAATTTCGGGGGGGGGGGGGCCGGGCCCCCTCCGCCCCCCTTAAATACGCCCCTGCGTAATATATATATATAGAGAGAAAGTATTGGTTTCATGTCAAAAATTCGATGTCGAGATTTTGATGGATCTTTACGTTTTGAGGTCCCCTGAATCCAAAAAAGTGGTTTTCGCGACATGGTCTGTCTGTGTGTGGGTGGGTGGGTGGGTGTGTGTCAAATTTTAAGCATGAAGGAATTGAGCTATGAGGCTGAAATTTTATATTTAAGTTAGGCAGCCCCCGGGACCGGAAAAATAAGCTTTTAATCAAAATCGGCCAAAGGGTACTAGTACTTTACTGATGTACTTTTTCAGTTTTTTTCAATTTTCTCAAAATTCGCTCTAACGATTTTGATTAAAATTCAAAAATCAATTATTTTTAGATGCTCTTTCAAATGTATATTCTCGTTTTGCCCTCAAAATTGTTTGAAGCACACTTTACTCTTGTGCTTCATAGAAAAGATAGGAGAAATGGTTGCCATGGTAACAAAATATAAATATTTTCCCAAACTTATAAATTTTACATCTTGAATTTTAATATATCGGCGGAAACTAAATATATGTCGACACGAAAAATCTGGTGTGACAAGCACAGAACACAACTTTCGATTACCGAAGGTAAGAGAAAGTTGTGTGCTATGCGACAGTCACACCAGATTTTTTAATCTTTAGTAAGCAGACTATGATATATTATCTGAATTTAAATTGAACTATTTTTTGAAAGGTTAGGATCAATATAGATCATAATTCCTCGGTCTAATTGGATTCTCCTCTATAATCACTATCAATAACAGTGATTCTATTCTAGAATTCAGAGCCAACGGTAGCTTGTTGTGGATTTGATTATGATATCATAAATTCATTGATGTAATCTTTATTAATCCAGAAGTCAAAGAGGAATTAGTCAAAAGATAAATTTACATTGATTAAAGTAATATTCATCTCTAAATCTGAGGTGTGGTTGTGTCCTGAGTCGTAAAATTCATAATATCAATGAAAGAAACGTTCATTTGAAGCTCACTTTACTATAGTATTTCAAAGTAAAGAGATTGTTGTTATGTAACAAAAAATAAATAAATATTTATAATTCTATGCCTAATCATAAATATTAACTCTAGAATTCTGGTTTAGTCTACTATCGGAAAAATATATGAAGACGCGATATATCTGGTGGGATAGGGCAGTACACAACATTCGAGTACCAAAAATAAGTGAAAATTGTGTACTGAATGCTAAGTCAAATCAATTTTTTTTGTTAAAACTGTCAGCCATATTATTATGGTAATCTTGGCGATATTATTAAGGCGTTAACAATAATAACCAAAAACTGTTGATTTTCGAAATTAAATATAAATATTATTAGGAGAGGACGGGAGTCTTTCCCGGGACACAGCAGCCAAGTAAAAATAAAAATCGTTATATTCTGTCGCCGACGTTTCGAGCGCTAGTCGAACTCATCTTCAGGGCAAGCAGAATTGTCAAAAATAAGTACAGGTGGTGTGGTACAGTATATAAATATCATGCATAAACATGTCTATACAATTTTGCATCGTTCACGAACAGCTCTTGCTGTTCCAATATAGTTTCAGTCGCATAGTTAGTTGTTGAATGGTTCTTGTTTATTACACTTTTTATAACGATCCAAAATTGTATAGACATGTTTATGCATGATATTTATATACTGTACCACATCATCTGTACTTATTTTTGACAATTCTGCTTGCCCCTGAAGATGAGTGCGACTAGCGCTCGAAACGTCGGCGACTATAACGTTTTTTTATTTTTACTTGACTACTGTGTCCCGTGAAGGCTCCGTCCTCTCCTAATTGAATATCTACAGTCATCAAACTCAACAATTTATCTATAAATATTATTATTAGGAGATTATATAATAGCTTAAGAGAATACATAAGAGATAGAGATTGATTTCATTTTATAATAAAATATATTCCATTAAAATACTAATTAAAGTAATTAGAAATGAAATAGTTATTAACCGGAAGCAAATGTTTAGTTTAGGGTGGTGTTTAGTATGATCGATCATTAAGTGAGATTAAAGATTCATGTCCCCCGCCCTCCCCCTCTCTCTCAATGAGGAAATAATAATGGTTATGTTTTTTTTTTTTTTTTTTTTTTTTTTTTTAAACATTCACACTTTTTTCTCATTCACACTCACACTGGTTATCTTATATACTAGGTAAACACTCAATTAAATTTGTTTAATTAATTTTTTTAAAAGACGAGAATTTTTTAATATATCATTCGCATGTTTTTTGTCGATTTTCACGTTCGTTGGGCATGTTAATATATAGAGCAGTGGTTCCCAACCGGTGTGCCCCGGCACCCAAGGGTGCCGCGAGAATGCCTAAGGGGTGCCGCGAGATATTTAGATAAAAAAAATAAAATAAAAGAGGCGAAAAAATAAAGTTTTGCTAAAAAAAAGGTCAAATTATTAAAATGGAAGCGGCAAAATTTTCCGTATATCGGAAAAAAGTAAGCTTTGCCAAAAAAAAGGTCAAATGAATTTCACGCAAGGGAAAAAAATTTGCCCCAGGGTGGAAAAAAATTTCGATTTGATAGGGGAAAAAAAAAGGAAGGGTGCCGCTAGTGTGTAATATTATTCCCAACGCACCTTTGGGGTGCCGTGGACTTCAAAAGGTTAGGAAACGCTGATATAGAGAGAAAATATTAGAGTCATGTCAAAAATTCGATGTAGAATTTTGATGGAAATACACGATTTGAGGCTCTCTGAATCAAAAAAAATCTGGTGTGACTGGCGCACAGCACACAACTTTCTCTTACCTTCGGTAATCGAAAGTTGTGTACTGTGCTTGTCTCACCAGATTTTTTGTGTCGACATATATTTAGTTTCCGACAGTACGGTACATTCGATTTTCAAGATGTAAAATTTATAAGTATGGCAAAATATTTATATTTTGTTACCATAGCAACCATAGGAGAAATTCCTATCTTTCCTATGAAGAACAAGAGTAAAGTGGTCTTCAGAAGATTTCAATCACAAAATGAGAATATACATTTTATAGAGAATCTAAAAAATAATTGATTTTTGAATTTAAAAAAAATCGTTGGAGCAAATTTTGAGAAAATCGAAAAAAACTGAAAAAGTGCATCAGTAAAGTACTAGTACTCTTTGGCTGATTTTGTTCAAAAGCTTCGTGTCACGTCCCATGGGGGTGCCTAACTTAAATATAAAATTTCAACCTCCTAGCTCTTTTTGTTCTTGAGATATTTTGTTCACAGACACACACACACACAGACACACACACAGACACACACACAGACACACACACACACAGACACACCACACACACAGACACACACACAGACAGACAGACCATGTCGCGAAAACCACTTTTTTGGATTCA
The DNA here is from genome assembly GCA_023213315.1 of Euborellia annulipes. Taxonomy (NCBI): domain Eukaryota; kingdom Metazoa; phylum Arthropoda; class Insecta; order Dermaptera; family Anisolabididae; genus Euborellia; species Euborellia annulipes. The sequence goes on along the minus strand of JAKCPI010003717.1, from coordinate 9,566 downwards.
GGGGACCTCAAAACGTGAAGATCCATCAAAATCTCGACATCGAATTTTTGACATGAAACCAATACTTTCTCGCTCTATATATTAACATATATATAGAGGTACGAGAAAGTAAAAGTGGGTACCGACTGTGTAACATAATTTTAATTTTAAAACAAAATTTGTTTTACTTAAAAATGTAAAAAATACTTTAGGTATTTTATACAATTAACCCACAGTTTAATTCAAAACAAGAATATTTGTTTAATATCAACAACGGTGAAACTAACTAACTCTCAATAACTGATTTTATTTTTGAACCTTTATAATTATGTCACGCACCAGCAGTGGTCCGACCGCTGCACATAGGAGTATTTGAAGTAAAAACCCGATCAAAATAGAAAAACTCAAAATTGATGCTTCTTTATCTACTATAACCGGTTTATTGGAATCAAGGACGGATCCAGAGGTGTTTCTCGGGAGGGGGGTAACCTGGTATGACTGGTCGCACAACACAATTTTTTCTTAATTTCGGAAAATTTTAAGGCGCATTCTGGCCAATTATTTATTATTTTCCTTATATAAGAATATAAATACGCGTACAAATAAAATTTTTAAGTATTAATTTTTAAAATTTTACATTAAAAATAAAATTTTTTTCGAAAAAAAGTATTTTTTTTTTTCAAATCTCGTGGAGGGGGTTATTACCCCCTTTACACCCCAACCCTTCCGGTTCGGCTACCTGGTCATAACATCACTCGGAACCCAGTCATTGTGTCAACTGCTTGTCTTGGTTCTAGGCGCTCTCATTTTCGTTAGTCAGTTTTTTGTGCAAAATGTCTTCATGTGGTGGTCAACAGAAAAAAACGACTTGAATGTGGAAATTGAAGGTATGCTCTCTATATTACAGTATATTTGATTCAGTTTAAACGTAATTATCACTGTTTCTTATAAATATCAAAAGTCGCTTTTTTGTACGTTTTTTTTAAGAAAATTTCAGACAAATTAGTGTTTTTGTTTATGTGTCGCGGCTTGTCGCCTCAAACTTTTTATCTGGGCATAAAGTTTAGTCCTTTAGGATGTAGAAACAAGAAAAATATATCCCCCCATCTCACCCTATATTTTCTTATAGTATTTTTACGTGAACGAGGGACTCCGTTCTTCGGGAGGACATGAAGTTAGTTGAATGAGTCTTTCTTCCATCAAATTCATTTTTTCTTCTATTTTTTTTTTCCTTTGAACTCTTTCAAAATATCATAGAACTCCATTCTGGTAATTTTTTAACTCTTCCCAAAGGATCTATAACAAAAGAAAACTAAAATTATACTAAATCGATTTAATGAATTTCTGTTCCCTCGTTCACTTTAAAGTCTAATAAAAAAATATGGGGTGAGTCGGGGTGAAATGTTTTTCTTGTTTCTACATCCTAAAAGACTAAACTTTATGCCCATATAAAAAGTTTGAGGCGACAAGCCGCGACACATAAACAAAAACACTAATTTGTCTGAAATTTTCTTTAAAAAAATGTTCAAAAAAAAGCGACTTTTGATATTTATAAAAAACAGTGATAATTACGTTCAAACTTAATCAAATATACTGTAATATAGAGAGCTTACCTTCAATTTCCACATTCAAGTCGTTTTTTTTCTGTTGACCGCCGCATGAAGACATTTTGCACAAAAAACTGAGTAACGAAAATGAGAGCGCCTAAAACCAAGGCAAGCAGTTAAAACAGACTGACTTCCGACTGACATTGTGACCAGATAGCCGAACCAGAAGGGTCGGAGGGGCTGGATTCCAATAAGCCGGTTATAGTAGATGAAGAAACATCCATTTTGGGTAGCATTAGGTAAACTTTGAGTTTTTCTATTTTGATCGGGTTTTTACGTCAAATACCCCTATGTGCGCTGGCTTAAATAACGATAACCATTTTCATTACATACCAGTATGTAATATAAATATTTATCCAGGTGGAAGAAATCAATATAATTTAAATAAATTTTATTGCTCATTCTGCAAAGTGAATTATTGATATTATTTTCCATATAACATATCGAACAATATCAAGAAATTTTCAACCCTTGTATGCTGGGTTACTTATTTATCTATGGATTCATATGTAATACCCCCCCCAGGACAAAAATTCTTTCGAATATTAATTAGATATAAATATATTGACAGTTGTTTTTGCTTGATAAAAATCTGGTGTGACTGATCGCACAGCACAGAACTTTCTCTTACCTTCGATAATCGAAAGTTGTGTACTGTGCTTGTCACATCAGGTTTTTCGTGTCGACATATATTTAGTTTCCGCCGATATATTCAAGATGTAAAATTTATTAGTTTGGGAAAATATTTATATTTTGTCACCATGGCAACCTTTCTTCTATCCTTCATATGAAGTACAAGCGAAAAGTGGTCTTCACTATATTTCAATGGCAAAATGAGAATATACAATTTACAGAGCATGTAAAAAATAACTGATTTTTAAATTTTAATCAAAATCTTTAGAGCGAATTTTGAGAAAATCGAAAAGACTGAAAAAGTGTATTAGTAAAGTACAAGTACTTTTTGGCCGATTTTGTTCAAAAGTTTCGTGTTAGGTTTCAGGGGGGTGCCTAACTTAAATATAAAATTTCAACTTCATAGCTCATTTCCTTCATGCTTAAAAATGTCCACACACACACACACACACACACACAGAGAACATTTTGCGGGACCCAGGGGATCTCAAACATTTATATCCATCAAAATCTCGTCTTTGACATGATTGCAATACTTTCTCTCTCTATATATTTCATGTATAAGGTAAGAGAATGTAAGAATTATATTTTTTGCTCTTTAGATCAGAATGGTCTAATTATTTGACTTCCTTAAGCCATATAGGTCAAACATGAACCGCATATCATATAGCTTATGATTCTAATTTTAATGAAAGACATTAGTAAATAATGAGTAATCATTTAGATGTATTTCCCCATATCAAATAAGCAAAATTATCGTGGCATCCAGTTTATGCTGGGATGCATTAATTATAGCTCTGGGTCGCGATTCGAATTTTGATGTCTAATTAAGACCCTCCTAATTAAGAGATGAAAACCAAAAGTAACTAACTTTTTCAATAAGTAACAATTTAAATACAAGTATATTATAGTCTAGTTTTAAAACATAGATATGGAATTAGAAAAATATCTCACGACGATTGACATGGATTTGGATACTATAGTTTGATAGCAGAAAAAATTATTTTTTGAGTTATGGCGGACGAAATAAATATATATATATATATATATATATATATATTATTCAAAAAAGGTAGAGTAATAGAACTTAAAAACAATTGGTTTTTCATTATTAAAGTCATTAAATATAAAAAATCTGGTGTGACTGGCGCACAGCACACAACTTTCTCTTACCTTCGGTAATCGAAAGTTGTGTTCTGTGCTTGTCACACCAGATTTTTTGTGTCGACATGTATTTAGTTTCCGACAGTATGGTACATTCGATTTTCAAGATGTAAAATTTATAAGTATGGCAAAATGTTTATATTTTGTTACCATGGCAACCATTTCTCCTATCTTTTCTATGGAGAACAAGAGTAAAGTGGATGCCTGAACCCCAAATACATTTATTAATTACAACGGTTATCGTATGAAGTCTTAAATGGCCAGAGTTGCCGGAAAAGACTGTGTGAATGTGTGTGTGAGTGTGAGTGTGAATGAGAAAAAAGTGTGAATGTTTAAAAAAAAAAAAAAAAAAAGAGTAAAGTGGTCTTCAGAAGATTTCAATCACAAAATGAGAATATACATTTGAAAGAGCACCTAAAGAATAATTGATTTTTGAATTTAAAAAAAAATCGTTGGAGCAAATTTTGAGAAAATCGAAAAAAACTGAAAAATTGCATCAGTAAAGTACTAGTACTTTTTGGCCAATTTTGTTGAAAAGCTTCGTGTCACGTCCCATGGGGGTGCCTAACTTAAATATAAAATTTCAACCTCCTAGCTCTTTTCGTTCTTGAGATATTTTGTTCACAGACAGACACACAGACAGACAGACACACAGACAGACAGACCATGTCGCGAAAACCACTTTTTGGATTCAGGAGACCTCAAAACGTGAAGATCCATCAAAATCTCGACATCGAATTTTTGACATGAAACCAATACTTTCTCTCTCTATATATCAACATATATATAGAGGTAAGAGAAAGTAAAAAAAAAAATTTATCCACCTATACCAAGGTTGACCTAAAAAACCAATATCAAAAATAAAATTAATATTTCATACTACTACGTAGTTATTGAAAGATTGATAACTAAGTTATCAAAAAATTTCCTAATTTTCAAAACAAAAAGAATTTTTTCAATCAAAGTATGATTTAAAAAATATTTTCTAAAACAATCTGGGGCCAAAAAGGTTATGATTATAAACTAGACTACGATTTTGGTTCACGGTCAAGGTCATATAAAATATTTGCATTAATTAAGTGGCCCATTTTAAAAATATAGACTTGTGAAATATAAATATAAATATTAGCATAGGATTAAAAAAATATAGCAGCGCTATTGAAAATGGCTTTTTACTTTTTCTTACTTATGTTAATACTGTATATAGAGAGAGAAAGTATTGGATTCATGTCAAAAATTCGATGTCAAGATTTTGATGGATACACACATTTTGAGGTCCCCTGAATCCAAAAAAGTGGTTTTCGCGACATGGTCTGTCTGTCTGTGTGTGTGTGTTTGTGTGTGTTCAATTTAAAGCATGTAGGAATTAAGCTAGTAGGTTTAAATTTTATATTTAAGTTAGGCACTCCCCTAGGGCGTGAAAATAAGGTTTTGAACAAATTCAACCAAAAAGTAGTAGTCCTTTACTGATGTATTTTTTTTTTTTTTTTTTTTTTTTTTGATTTTCTCAAAATTCACTCCAATGATTTTGTTTAAAATTCAAAATCTATTATGTTTTAGATACTCTTTAAAATGTATATTCTCATTTTGCCATTGAAATTTTCTGAAGACCAGTTTGCTCTTGTACTTCATAGAAAAGTAGGGGAAATGATTGCATGATAACAACATATAAATATCATCCCATGTTTATAAATATTATGTACCGTTCTGTCGGAAACTAAATATATCTCGACACAAAAAAAATCTGGTGTCCCAAGCACAGATGTACTGTGCGATCAGTCACACCAGATTTTTTTGTACATAACGAGGGAACACTGAGGTTATTACATGGAGTAACTTCCGTATATAAATATACTGAGATAGGTTTATTTTTTACTTTCTCTTACCTCTATATATTTTAATATATAGAGAGAGTATTGCGATCATGCCAAAAATTCGATGTCGAGATTTTGATTGATATCTACATGTTTTGAGGTCCCCTGAATCCAAAAAAGTGGTTTTTGCAACATGGTGGTTTTTGACCAAAATCGGCCAAAGAGTATTTTACTAATGCACTTTTTCAGTTTTTTTATATTTTCTCAAAATCGCTTCAATGATTTTGATTAAAATTCATAAATCAATTATTTTTTAGATGCTCTTTAAAATGTATATTCTCAAAGATAGGAGAAATGGTTACCATGGTAACAAAATATAAAATTTTTCCATACTTATTTATTATATCTTTTAATATAGCCTACGTACCAGCGGAAACTAAATATATATAGACACAAAAAATTTGGTGCGACCAGTCACACCAGATTTTTTATATATTTATTTGAAAATAAAGATTTTTTAACATAAATAGAAATAGATGAAAAATTAATATTAATGATGAATGATTATTTGTTAAATTAATTTTTTAACATTTACATTAAAATTCTTTTTTTTTAATAACTTTTTTGCAATTCTACCAATATGATATAAACCTTTCCCTTTCCCCTTTTCCTTTCATGAAATAGAATAATTATAATAATATAGCTATAGGCCCTATATTTATTTGATGAGTATTAAACAATTGATAATATTTTCAATAGAAAACATATTTAGACATTTTCTCGGAATTTAAAACAAGAAAGAATGATAAACATATCACATATATTTATAGAGACAAATAAATAGGATGAAAAATGAAAGGTAATGACCTGTATCACTAGCTGATCACTAGCGAGATGCAGGCGCCCGCCTCCTGTTAAATAGGCAACCCATTTGTAACATTGAACCGGCGGGACGGGATCTGACTCATCTAATACACAAAGTGCTAGATCGAATTGGCAATTTGACAAAATTATTGATTGTTTTTTGTAATTAATGATAATATCAACATTTACATTTTAATAAACAAGATTATTTTAGATAGGATACCAATAGAAAGGCAAAGAGAGCATTAAAAAAATTGAATTGCTTGTTGATTAGAAAAATTTGGAAAGAGTTGAAAGCTAAAAATGAAGTCTAATTAGAATTACGTGGACATACGCTACGGAATAGTGAGTTTCCTAAATACACTACCGGTACTAAAATTTTTGACTTTGAATTTTTTGTTAAGAGCTTTGAGAATCAAATCAAGATAAATTTTGAAACAAGAGTAAAGTGGTCTTCAGTGGATTTCAACTGCAAAAGGAGAAAATACATTTTAAAGATTATCTAAAACATAATTGATTTTTGAATTTTAAACAAAATCATTGAAGTGAATTTTGAGAAAATCGAAACAAACTAAAAAAAGTACATCTGTAAAGTACTAGTACTTTTTGGCCGATTTTGTTTAAAAACTTATTTACACGAGTTCTGTGGGTGGCCAACTTAAATATAAAATTCCAACCTCCTAGATCATTTCCTTCATGGGTAAAAATGTCCACACACACACATACCCAGGACACAGACCAATTTGCGGAACCCACTTTTGGACTCAGGGGACCTTAAAACATGTATATCCATCAAAATCTCGACATCGAATTTTTGACATGATCACAATACTTTCTCTCTATATATATTTCATATAGATCTACAGGGTCAGAGAAAGTAAAAAATTTTACTATAAACTTTTGGAAATTTATTCATTTATCTTTTCCAGTGGACGAAAAATTAAAATTAAGCCCCCACATGGTATCTAGAGCCTTGAGAATATGGTATAGTATATGGTATATAGTGAAATAATTTTAAATTTGAAAAGGTAACCAGATTTTATTTTACCTTTTCGGTAATTAAAATTATTTCATTATATACCATATTATATACTTAAGGCTCTAGATACCAGGTGGGGACATAATTGTGGCGCTCACTCTACAAGGAATATTCGGAGAATAATACACCAGGCTTGAAGGGCCCCTTATCATTTAATATTGCAGATATTTCGACCAGCATCACACCTGGTCATCTTCAGTAAAAAATATTTGATGAAGGACACGTGTCAAACTGAGCAAAAAATTATTTTTTTATTTCAAAACATTAGCTCGTATATTTTATTCCTCTCGTCTCTGAAGAAACAAAAAATAATTTTTTTACACAATCTCGACACGTGTCCTCCTTCAAATCATATTTTTGTATTGAAGATGACTCGGTGATGCCAGTCTAAATAACTATATTTGCAATATAAAATGACCATCAAAGCTGATGTATTATTCTCCGATTGTCTATTTCGTCCAGTGATAATTTTTCAAATTATTTCTTGTAGATTAGTTATTTAAAAGCTTTTGCTGACAAGGCCAGAGAGAGAATAAATAAAAAAAATTTTATTTTTTGTGATTACTAAATGAAGAAGTAGCAAAAAATTAAACAATGAGGAAAACAGATTTGTAAAAGATGTTATTTTAGGAAATATGAATTCTATCATCAGTCATAGCTACAAGGCTTTTTAAAATTTCGTCTAGTTTTTCTGAGATTAACTCGTTTAGATAGATTTGCAAAAAAGCAATAATTTGAACCTAATGCATTTTAGCCTCAGAGAGAACTCCATTAGGAGTCCAATCAAAAATGACAAGAAAAATCTATGATCTATTGACTCAAAAAAAATCTCTATAAAGCTTCATTAACAGAAGTGGCTTTTATAGAGAATTTAGAAATAAATAAAAAACCATTACTCGATTTTTTCGTAAAATGAAATTTATTTTTATCCATTTAAATATGTTATGATTTCTTTTAAATTAAATCTAACAAATTAAATATCAACCATTTTTTATGATTTCGCATCTGATGGTTGTCATAACTCATATTGTATTTAGTATACCCTTTAGGATCCTTTATTACTTTCTCTTACCCATATATATATGTTAATAGGCCTATATATAAAGAGAAAGTATTGGATTCATGTCAAAAATGTCGAGCTTGATGTAGTTGGTAGCGTGCCTACATTCTATTCCGAACATGGGCGTAGCCAGACTTCTTGTTGGGGGCAACCCCTCGTTAGGGCGAAAAGAGGGGGGTTTGCAATTAATATATACATAGAGTATTATTTATTTATTTAAATTAAAAAAAAAAATTAAATTAATGTAGTGAATTGGGGTGTTAAAAAAATTTCCAATGGGAAATATATATATATATATTTTTTAATTTTTAGGACCAGCCAGGGGGGGGGGCAACGGCCCCCCTGCCTCCCCCTGGCTACGCCCATGATTCCGAACGTCGCGGGTTCAGATCCCAGGCAGTCCGATGATTTTATTTAAGCCATATGGATACCAGATGGCTTAAATAGAAATGCCTGGTCCCCCAAAAAAATATTATCATATATAACGGTTATCGTAAAGTCTTATATGGCCTAAGTTGCCGAAAAGACTGTGTGAATGTGTGTGTGAGTGCGAATGAGAAAAGTGTGAATGTTTAAAAAAAAAAATTTACATTGTGAATTCAAATGTGCCATACTGTCGGAAACTAAATATATGTCGACTCAAAAAATCTGGTGTGCAAACACAGAACACAACTTTCGATTACCGAAGGTAAGAGGAAGTTTTTATTTTTTGAAAATTTTAGGTTAAATTCTTCTTCTGTTCTCGCCATTATTAATCTCGCGGTGCGGGGTCGGCGGACCCTACCCTCTCCCTCCACTCTCCTCTATCCATTTTAGGATAAATTAGTTAAGTAAAATTATTAATAATTTGGAAGAATTTTTTAGTTTATTTAAAATACCGCTCGCTGAAAATAAGATAAAACAAATATTTGAAAGTATTATAGATTGACTATTTTTCATTTGTTTGTTTCTATTAAAAACAAATAAAATCAAAGGAGCATGATGATATATAGCATATTAAAATTTTTAATTTTAGATCGAGAATGAATTATAATTCATTTTAAAAAATAAAGTGAAGGTATCTTTAGATTAAGGTGAAAATTCAAGAATCAAATATTCTTCAAATCTTTTACGAGTAATTATGAAAAAAACATTTACTGTATAATTTAAGGTTTCTTGAACTCCGACCCATTCATTTATTTTTTAAAAGCTGAGAGTTGTGTTTGTTAACTTCACTCTAACTATACCTCAATTGTATTTGCTTTTAAATTGTTAAAATGATTGGAGAATCCTAATTTTAATAAATTATCAGCACCTTGATAGCTTTATCAGAATGAAAAGCACTTCATTTGAATATTCTCGATATATACTCTATTTGCCCGAAGTAATTGGTTAATTATATGTGGAAAGGGTGAGGGATAGATGGA
>JAKCPI010003716.1:0-18137 GCA_023213315.1 Euborellia annulipes | reverse complement strand
TGATTTCGTGCGTTCCATTCCTGAATGTGCTGTATGGAACTGCTTTAACATCTGTCTTCTTAAATCTGTAGGTATAACCACGCGATCTCCAAACATTAAACAGTTATCTACAATCGAAAGCGCGTCTCGTCTTTTATAATATTCTTGTAATTCAAAACTTTCTAACTTATTTGACCAATTAGTTGTAATATATTCTTTTACTTTTCCAATATTATTATCTTTTTTCCCGATTCTTCAATCATTTTACGTGTCACGGGTAAAAATCTGATTGTTTCTGACATAATTTGTTTTATTTCCGATTCAATTTTCGCAAGAATTAAATCTTCGTTCTCACCATCTTGTTTTTCGGCAATTAACCTTGACAAGGCGTCAGCTTGTCCAAAATTATTGGTGGGACAATATTCTATGTCAAAATCGTAATTCATTAAATAAATTGACCATCTCTGCAAACGATTTGCTGAGTGTGCAGATATACCTTTTTTATTTCCAAAAATCGTCAAAAGTGGCTTGTGATCGGTCAATAGATTAAATTTTCTTCCAAAAATATATTTATGGAATTTTTTTTATTGCAAAGATCAAGGCTAACCCTTCTTTTTCAATTTGGCTGTAATTTTTTTCGGCATTCGTTAATGTCCTAGATGCGTGTGCAATGGCTTTGAAGCTTCCATCATCAAATTTATGCATTATAACAGCTCCTAATCCATTTTGTGAGGCATCTGCGGCTACGACAATGCTTTTATTTGGATCAAAATGAGTTAATCCCAGATCTGAAATCAAAATATTTTTTATTTTGTTAAATGCTTGATCACATTCTTTAGACCAACTCCATTCAGTATTTTTACGTAATAAATTATCTAATGGGCTTCGAATATTTGTTAATTCATTTATAAATTCATTATAATAATTTACAAGTCCTAAGAAGGATCTTAATTGGGTTAAATTATTAGGTCGAGGCATTTTTACAATTGCTTCTATTTTTTTAGGATCAGGAAATCTTCCTTTACTATTTATAATAACCCCTAAAAATTTGATTTCGGTCATAAAAAATGAGCATTTCTCTGGTTTTATTCGAAAACCATAATCATTTAATTTTTTGAAAACATTTTCTAAATTTTTGCGATGATCATTTTCATCTTTTCCGGTGATAATGATATCATCTAAATAAGCAAACGCGGTATCGGTACCCGCTAACATTTCGTCCATAATTTGTTGGAAAATTCCCGGGGCCGTTTTAACTCCAAACGGTAATCGATTATATCGATACAACCCTTTATGCGTATTTATTGTTAATAAGTGTTTTGAATTTTCTTCCACTTCTATTTGTAAATACGCGTCAGAAAGATCTATTTTTGAAAAAAATGCACTACCATTTAATTTAGAAAATATATCTTCTGGTAAAGGTAATGGATAATGATGTTGCATTAAGGCATCATTTAACCCGGTCGAAAAATCTGAGCAAATTCTTATCTGTCCATTTTTTTTCTTAACGACAACTATAGGTGCTGCCCAATCCGAATGATTTACTTTAGAAATCACCCCTAGCTCTTCTAGTCTTTCTATTTCCTTATTGATAATTTCTCTAGTTGCGTACGGAACTGGACGACTTGTACGAAAAATTGGCTTTGCATCTTGTTTCAAATTAAGATTTGCTTTTGCTTTAATACAACAGCCTAAGCCTTTTTGAAAAACATTATTAAATTTTTCTCTATTTTCTTTAATAACTGTTTCCCTTAATAGTTTATTTTCAGTTTCGGAATTTTCTATATAATTACAAATAGAAGAAATTGGCATGTCCCATAATTTTAATTTATCAATCCATTCTATTCCTAATAAATTGAGATCATTTTCCTCTGCGATATAAAATTTTCCTTCATTTTTCAAATTTCTAAATGAAAAATTACAAAAAACTTCACCTAATAATTTTACTTTTTGTCCCGATGCATTCTTTGCACAATGATCTGTTTTTTTATAAGGGATCCGCCCTAATTTTTCCCACGACTCTTTCGATAAAATTGTAATATCAGAGGCCGTGTCAATTTGTAATGTTATAGCCCTGTCATTTATATATATATCAATAAATTTGCGTTTATTATTAAAATTATTTTCATTAATAGAATAAATTACTTTTAAATTACTATTATTTTTATTATTAAAATTATTCGGTTCCGATTTCGCATTAATTTTCTTTTTATAATTATTATTATTAAATTTATTCACGTTCGGTTTACGAAAATGACAATAGCCTTCTTTATGGCCTGTTTTTTTGCAAACCTGACATGTGTGGTCCACAAATTTGCAGTCTCTCGCAAAATGTGGTTCTCCACAGAGCCAGCAAGGGTAATAAGGTTTAATATTAGGAGTTGATTGTGAAGGAGATTTATAATTATTTTTAGAATTTCTTCTAATTTGATTAAATTGTTCATTTTTATTTTGTTTACAAAATTTATTCGTGCTTACCGCTTTTATTTCGCTGTTACCTTTTTCTATCATACTTGAATCATTTTTGATCATAACAAATCTGTTACATTCATCGAGTAAATCTTGAAATTTTATATTGGTTTCTGTCTCCATCTTCGCAATCAATCTCGTACGAATCTCGGCATCCCCTTTGGCTTGTAAACCGGAAACAAAAATTAAGCATTTAAATTGTTCAATGTCTAACTTTTTAAACTCTATTTTCTCACAATGAGAATTTACCAGTGCTCCAAAAGATTTGAAGTCTTGGTTTTGTTCTCTCGATAATTTAAAACATTGATAACGCAAATTAAAAATTGATGTGGACTTACCAAAATGTTTGGTTAAAAGTGAAACCGTTTCATCATATTTATATTCATTAGGTTTCTTAGGAAGAATTAAATCTCTATAACGTCTAAAACATGTATTACTTAGCTTGCTGATTAATAAACGAACTTTAGCGGCATCATCCAGACGAGCTCCATCAATTTCAAAAACATCTTGGTATCTTGCAAACCATATGTCGAACGTTTGGTCACTTTCTGGATCAAAATTAAATTCATTTATTCTCACCGCTAGAGAATTTATTAATTTTTCATTATCGTTCGTTTGCGCGTTGTAAGCTTGTTGAAGCATTCGTTGAACATCTTCCAATGTAAATATTTTTTCCATTTTCAGATAATTTAATTAAATATATATTTATTTAATATTTAATATTTTGCCTCGTCGCCAATTATGTTATATCGGTGGCCGATATACGCGTAAAATAATAGAAAAAGAATTAGACGTAATTATAAATATAACATTTATTTTAATTCTTTAATTAATAATGAATAACAATCGCTGACAATCGACTAATTAATGAATAGGATCGGCCAGCTGGATCCAACATCTTTTTAACGATAAAAGATAAGAGATAAAAGATAAACGAGAAAAGATAAGAGATAAACGATAAAAGATAAAAGAGAAGAGATAAACGATAAAAGATAAGAGATAAAAGATAAACGAGAAAAGATAAGAGATAAACGATAAAAGATAAGAGATAAACGATAAAAGATAAGCGATAAAAGATAAGAGATAAACGATAAGTGATAAAAGATAAAAGATGAACGATAAAAGATAAGAGAAAATATAAGAGATAAACGATAAGAGATAAACGATAAAAGATAAGAGATAAAAGATAAACGATAAGAGATAAACGACAAGAGATAAGAGATAAACGATAAGAAATAAGAGATAAAAGATAAGAGAAGTGATGAGAGATAAGAGATAAACGATAAGAGATAAGAGATAAACGATAAGAGATAAAAGATAAGAGATAAAAGATAAACGATAAGAGATAAGAGATAAGAGATAAACGACAAGAGATAAGAGATAAACGATAAAAGATAAGAGATAAACGATAAGAGATAAAAGATAAACGATAAGAGATAAACGATAAACGATAAGAGATAAAAGATAAACGATAAGAGATATCTCTTATCTCTTATCGTTTATCTCTTATCTTTTATCGTTTATCTTTTATATCTCATCTCTTATCTTTTATCGTTTATCGTTTATCTCTTATCTTTTCTCTTATCTTTTATCGTTCATCTTTTATCTTTTATCACTTATCGTTTATCTCTTATCTTTTATCGCTTATCTTTTATCGTTTATCTCTTATCTTTTATCGTTTATCTCTTATCTCTTATCGTTTATCTTTTATCTCTTATCTCTTATCGTTTATCTCTTATCTCTTATCTCTTATCGTTTATCTCTTATCGTTTATCTCTTATCTCGTATCGTTTATCTCTTATCGTTTATCTCTTATCTCTTATCGTTTTTCTCTTATCTTTTATCGTTTATCTCTTATCTTTTATCGTTTATCTTTTATCTCTCATCTCTTATCTTTTATCGTTTATCGTTTATCTCTTATCTTTTCTCTTATCTTTTATCGTTCATCTTTTATCTTTTATCACTTATCGTTTATCTCTTATCTTTTATCGCTTATCTTTTATCGTTTATCTCTTATCTTTTATCGTTTATCTCTTATCGTTTATCTCTTATCTCTTATCGTTTATCTCTTATCTCTTATCGTTTATCTCTTATCTCTTATCTCTTATCGTTTATCTCTTATCTCTTATCGTTTATCTCTTATCTCTTATCGTTTATCTCTTATCTTTTATCGTTTATCTCTTATCGTTTATCTTCTATCTTTTATCTCTTATCGTTTATCTCTTATCGTTTATCTCTTATCTTCATCTCTTATCGTTTTTCTCTTATCTTTTATCGTTTATCTCTTATCTTTTATCGTTTTTCTCTTATCGTTTATCTCTTATCTCTTATCGTTTATCTTTTCTCTCTTATCGTTTATCTCTTATCTCTTATCGTTTATCTCTTATCTCTTATCGTTTGTCGTTTATCTTTTTAACGATAAAAGATAAGAGATAAAAGATAAACGAGAAAAGATAAGAGATAAACGATAAAAGATAAAAGAGAAGAGATAAACGATAAAAGATAAGAGATAAAAGATAAACGAGAAAAGATAAGAGATAAACGATAAAAGATAAGAGATAAACGATAAAAGATAAGCGATAAAAGATAAGAGATAAACGATAAGTGATAAAAGATAAAAGATGAACGATAAAAGATAAGAGAAAATATAAGAGATAAACGATAAGAGATAAACGATAAAAGATAAGAGATAAAAGATAAACGATAAGAGATAAACGACAAGAGATAAGAGATAAACGATAAGAAATAAGAGATAAAAGATAAGAGAAGTGATGAGAGATAAGAGATAAACGATAAGAGATAAGAGATAAACGATAAGAGATAAAAGATAAGAGATAAAAGATAAACGATAAGAGATAAGAGATAAGAGATAAACGACAAGAGATAAGAGATAAACGATAAAAGATAAGAGATAAACGATAAGAGATAAAAGATAAACGATAAGAGATAAACGATAAACGATAAGAGATAAAAGATAAACGATAAGAGATAAAAGATAAGAGATAAACGACAAAAGATAAGAGATAAACGACAAAAGATAAGAGATAAACGATAAGAGATAAGAGATAAAAGATAAGAGAAGTGATGAGAGATAAGAGATAAACGATAAGAGATAAGAGATAAACGATAAGAGATAAAAGATAAACGATAAGAGATAAGAGATAAACGACAAGAGATAAGAGATAAACGATAAAAGATAAGAGATAAACGATAAGAGATAAAAGATAAACGATAAGAGATAAACGATAAACGATAAGAGATAAAAGATAAACGATAAGAGATAAAAGATAAACGATAAGAGATAAACGATAAGAGATAAGAGATAAACGATAAAAGATAAGAGATAAACGACAAAAGATAAGAGATAAACGACAAAAGATAAGAGATAAACGATAAAAGATAAGAGATAAACGATAAGAGATAAGAGATAAACGATAAGAGATAAGAGAAAAACGATAAGAGATAAGAGATAAGAGATAAACGATAAGAGATAAACGATAAGAGATAAACGATAAGAGATAAACGATAAAAGATAAAGATAAACGATAAGAGAAAGAGATAAACGATAAGAGATGAAGATAAGAGATAAACGATAAGAGATAAAAGATAAACGATAAAAGATAAACGATAAGAGATAAGAGATATAAGAGATAAGAATGATAAGAGATAAACGATAATGATATACTAGAAGATAAAGATAACTAATAAACGATATGAATATTATCTCTTTTATCGTTTATCTCTTATCTTTATCTTTTCTCTTATTTTTCTTTCTTTTATCTCTTATCGTTTATCTCTTATCTCTTATCGTTTATCTCTTATCTCTTATCGTTTATCTCTTATCGTTTATCTCTTATCTCTTATCGTTTATCTCTTATCTCTTATCGTTTATCTCTTATCGTTTTATCTCTTATCTCTTATCGTTTATCTCTTATCTCTTATCGTTTATCTCTTATCTCTTATCGTTTATCTCTTATCTCTTATCGTTTATCTTTTATCTCTTATCTTTTATCTTTATCTCTTATCGTTTATCTCTTATCTCTTATCGTTTATCTCTTATCTTTATCTCTTATCGTTTATCTTTTATCTCTTATCTTTTATCGTTTATCTCTTATCTCTTATCTTTATCGTTTATCTCTTATCTCTTATCGTTTATCTCTTATCGTTTATCTCTTATCTCTTATCGTTTATCTCTTATCTCTTATCTTTTATCTCTTATCGTTTATCTTTTATCTCTTATCGTTTATCTTTTATCTCTTATCGTTTATCTCTTATCTCTTATCGTTTATCTCTTATCTTTATCTCTTATCGTTTATCTCTTATCTCTTATCGTTTATCTCTTATCTCTTATCGTTTATCTCTTATCTCTTATCGTTTATCTTTTATCTCTTATCTCTTATCTTTTATCGTTTATCGTTTATCTCTTATCTTTATCTCTTATCTTTTATCGTTTATCTTTTATCTTTTATCTCTTATCGTTTATCTCTTATCTTTTATCGCTTATCTTTTATCGTTTATCTCTTATCTTTTATCGTTTATCTCTTATCTCTTATCGTTTATCGTTTATCTCTTATCTCTTATCGTTTATCTCTTATCTCTTATCGTTTATCTTTTATCTCTTATCGTTTATCTCTTATCTCTTATCGTTTATCTCTTATCGTTTATCTCTTATCTCTTATCTTTTATCTTTTATCTCTTATCCTTTGTCTCTTATCTCTTATCGGCAACCCTACCCCGCTAGGCCCTGGCGGGCGGCGTCTCGGGATATGACTGAGTTGTCCAGATAAATGTATTTTAATTAATTATGAGGAAGAGTTTTTATTTTTTATTTTAAATATTTGATTAATATATTTTTCAATTATTTACACCCTAAGAAAGCGTCATTTTAAATTTTATTAAAAACAAATGAAAAATAAATTTCAGGGGGGGGGCAGGGGGGGTGATTGAACTTTCTGAGGTCTAAAATACCATTTATCAATTATTTACACCCTAAGAAAGCAACATTTTAAATTTTATTAAAATCGAATGAAAAATAAAATAATAATTTTAGGGGGGGGGGGGCGCAGAGCGGAAAAATCTTTTCAAATTTCGAATTGTTAGGGGGAGGAAGAGTTTTTTATTTTACTTTCTCTTACCTCTATATATATGTTAATATATATATAGAGAAAGTATTGGTTTCATGTCAAAAATTCGATGTCGAGATTTTGATGGATATACACGTTTTGAGGTCCCCTGAATCCAAAAAAGTGGTTTTCGCGACATGGTCTGTCTGTCTGTCTGTCTGTCTGTGAACAAAATATCTCAAGAACGAAAAGAGCTAGGAGGTTGAAATTTTATATTTAAGTTAGGCACCCCCATGGGACGTGACACGAAGCTTTTGAACAAAATCGACCAAAAAGTACTAGTACTTTACTGATGCACTTTTTCGGTTTTTTTCGATTTTCTCAAAATTTGCTTCAACGATTTTTTTTAAAATTCAAAAATCAATTATTTTTTTAGATTCTCTATAAAATGTATATTCTCATTTTGTGATTGAAATCTTCTGAAGACCACTTTACTCTTGTACTCCATAGAAAAGATAGGAGAAATGGTTGCCATGGTATCAAAATATAAATATTTTCCCATACTTATAAATTTTACATCTTGAAAATCCTAAAAAAAAAAAAAAAAAAACTTGAAAATCGAGTGACCCTACTGTCGGAAACTAAATACATGTCGACACAAAAAATCTGGTGTGACAAGCACAGAACACAACTTTCGATTACCGAAGGTAAGAGAAAGTTGTGTGCTGTGCGCCAGTCACACCAGATTTTTTTCATTTTAAAGATTTGATAAATATATTTTTCGTAAAGCCAGTTAGATCCTGTTTTCCAATGCTTTGCTATGGGGTATTTGATAACCCCCAAAAAGGGGGGTTCCCTACCCCTAATTCGATATAATGATAGCCTAAAACCACCCCCGGAAAATTCCCTACCCATTAAAATAAAACTCCATGAAAATCGGTCCAGTAGTTTCGGAGTCTATGCGTTACAAACAGACAGACAGACAGACAGACAGACATTGTCTTTTATATTATTATAAGATAAGATAAGATACTTAAAATAAGTTCAAATAAGCATGAAATGGGAAAAAAGCATAAAAATCTCAAAACACTTGTTAGTTTTGTGCAATTCGTGTAGAAAACTAAATATCTAATGGTTGCTTGTAAAATTCAGCAATAGGTTTTTTTTGCTTAAAATCCAGACTTTAGTCATAGCAATTTAAAATAAATATGGTATTTCAAAAAAACGTTAAAATTAAGAATTTTTGAATTATAGCATTCACTAAACAAGCATTTTAATATAAGTTAGATAGATATTTGCAAAGTGTTTTTATTTTTGTTCATGTTAATATAGAGTAGAATAGTTAGGTAAAGTAAAGTAAGGTAGGCGTCGGTGTATAAGGCGTCGATGGCCGACCGGATCTCCAATTGTGTAGTCTATCTATAGTCTCTTCATCTTAGCACAAAAAGCGCTCTTCTTCTTCTTCTCTTTCTTCTGCGACAACAACAACAACAACAACAACTGGTTTCACCGACAAACTCGTTTCTGATTTGCTCTTTTCTCTCTCTTTCTTTAATATATATAAAATGGTAAGCAACAAGACCAACTTCGGGGGGGCTAATTACAACCGATAAAATGATTTAACAGTGCAAAAACGGATGTTTGGTCGTGTCAAATAAATCATCCATTTGCAATGCAATTTCTCTATCTCTCTCGTCTCGCTTTGAAACGGCGATCACTTAATGAAGAAATTGATTTTAATTTGATGGCGTTAAATAAAAAAGGGAAAATAAATATAAAAACAATAGATTGAGGGAACTGGATTTGGATTAGAAATAAGAAAAAAAAAAACATTCTATTTGGCTTCTTTCTAAGTTAGGATTCATATATTCTTGGGTAATATTTTTTTTTAAGTCTTCGCCATCTTAGGCTATATAGACTTTAACGATACTAATTATTTTAAATACGATATATTTATTTTCACCATTTGAAACGCAAAATGATTTAAATAAATATTCATAAGAGTGCCTGGGATCCGAACCCGCGCCCCTTGGTTTCAAGAGTATCAAAATTGACATTTGTCAGCACCTCTGGGGAGGGGGGGGGAGTTGATTTGATGTTGTGAGGCTTCTTTCTCTACATTGCGTCCTTATAAATCAATTGCGCTCCCCATATCACTCTCTGAGTACAAGGCCTCAGGAGAGGATCCATCTTGGAACGGTTCAGGCCCATCCCTTGATGGCCCTTGATGCCTGTAATTGCGGCGAGTCAGTTTAGTCGAACCCACGTACAGTCGGCGCTACAAGTGCCTGATGTGGTCGAGAGTTGAGCCTAGTCAAAAATTCGATGTCGAGATTTTGATAGATATTCACGTTTTGAGGTCCCCTGAATCCGAAAAAGTGATTTTTCACAACATGGTCAGTCTGTGTATGTGTCTGTCTGAGTGTCTGTGAACAAAATTTCTCAACGATAGGAGCTAGCAGGTGGCAATTTTATATTTAAGTTAGGCATCCTTCTGAGGCGTGAAAATAGAAGAAGCGTGTCTGCACTCTCTCTCTCTTCTACAGGTATTACCATGGTCAATGCTCTGCCGAATTAAAATCAATTATTCCACCCAATGCAACATATACACGGAACACAAGGGAGGCATTGTCCCAGCATCCTTATGCTGTCATCTCTCAACTAAGAGAACTAGTTAATTCTAACCTTTGTCCCCATGACCTCCCGCGATTGGAACAAGCTCCCTGAGTCTATCTTCCCCAAAACCTACCGTACAACTTTCAAGTCTAATCTCAACAGGCTTCTTCTTAGTTCCCGCAGTTAAGTTCCCCTTTTATCCATCTACCTTTTATTTTAACTATATTCTTCCTGACTGAATGTGACCGCTGGTCATTATAGCTCTTTAGACCTTATGCACCCATTCCAAAAAAAAAAAAGAATAACCTAAAAATAATTGATTTTTGAATTTTATTCAAATCGTGAGCGAATGTGAGAGAAGATGGATGAATGTGGGCAGGAGCAGCAGTAAACTAGACTCTTTATGCAGACTCAATCCCCGGGGTTTCGGCCTTTTATTTAAGCAGCCCATGCTCCAGTCCTTCACTAAAAATAACACACTCACGACACACTGACACCAGTCCGAAAGCACATTTTGGTCGGGACTAAATGATTCTGACACGGAACGAAACGCTCCAGTTCTCTAACAAGCAAGCCCACAACCAAATAAATAAATAAGCTTTTAATCAAAATCGACCAAAGAGTACTAGTACTTTACTGATGCACTTTTTTAGTTTTTTTCGATTTTCTCAAAATTCGCTCTAACAATTTTGATTAAAATTCAAAAAATCTATTATTTTTTAGATGCTCTTTACCATATTTATTTCAATTGAAAGGTAGTATTTTTTTTCTTTTTTTTAAACACACAGTCTTTTCGGCAACTTAGGCCATTTAATTGAAAGGTAGTAATTTTTATGGCAAAGGTCGGGATGAAACCCCTGACCTCTAGCACAAGGGGCAAGAACTCTATCACTGAGATATAATAACATAAAAAAGCAAATTCCTTAAAAAATTTTCATATTTATTTACTAGCTACCTTCAAACACTTCATTATCCTTTAATATAAAATTTTTTTTCTATTTTTTTTTGTAAAGAGAAATTTCTTTGGTGCAAAAAACAACAGAGATATTTGCAAAACGAAAAAAATGCTAATATTTCGTATTTTTAATTCATTTTCTTTGAAAAACATCTGGTGTGATTGATCGCACAGCACACAACTTTAGCTTACCTTTGGTAAGAGATTTTGGAATTTTAATCAAAATCGTTGGAGCGAATTTTGAGAAAATCGAAAAAACAAGTATATTAGTAAAGTACTAGTACTCTTTGATCGCTTTTCTTCAAAAGCTTCGTGTCAGGTGCCAGGGGGGTACCTTATTTAAATATAAAATTTCAACCTCGTAGCTCTTTCCGTTCTTGAGATATTTTGTTCACAGACAAACACACATACAGACCATGTCCCGAAAACCACTTTTTTTGGATTCAGGTGACCTTAAAACGTGTATATCCATCAAAATCTCAACATCGAATTTTTGACATGAATCCAATACTCTCTATATATTAACAATTATAGAGGTAAGAGAAAGTAAAAACAAAGAAGCTAGAATAAGTGAATCTGAAGATATAAAATTCAATTGTGTGATAGATAAAATTAATTCACCAAAGAGCCGATAGATGGCTACAATTGGCTGAATGTGACTGAAGAGTGTCCTTGGAGCAAACAAATGGCGATCTTTTATAGACCAAATAAATATTGTGTCATCGATTTAAATAAGAAACACTTTTTAAATAAATAAATAGCAACAATTTACGAATAGGTGTCTCCCCCAATAAAAAGCCTATTGATTGGAATGGGATGACGTCACTTGTGTCCGTCCCTTGAGCCCTAATCGGAATAGAAGGAGGCTTTGTGTCGCGTTTCCGTTGAGTTCATTTATTCTTCACAACATCCGAATGAAGTTGAAGAAGTTAAGAGGAACAAAAGGGAAGAGAAGAGAGGAGAGAGGTCCATAAAGATTGTGCAGGCAGGCCTAATGGCGAAGACACAGCCGGCCATTCATCGGGAAGCCACCGATTATTTAGAAAATAGATTTATCAAATGGCTCTTTGATAGATAATTCAAAAAGTGAATTGAGAATAAATATTTGAAAGACGAGGAGGAGTCTTTTGTCCTTTTAGAATTTCAATTCAATAATAAAACAACGTCTTTGTATTGGGTGATGGTAATAAGATTAAATGAATAATTAATATTTTTTTTTTTTTTTTGTTGGGTTGACGATCCCTAAAAAAAAATATAAAAGAGAGAACAAAAATATTCTTTGAGAAAAATTGCATTTCTTTTTGTGGCTGTTGATATATAAATTGAGGGGTTGTTGGGGGTGCAGGCAGCCAAGGAAAATTATTTCTTTTTTTTTCGTCGACGTTTCGGTCGCTCATTGCTCTCTTTCACAGGGCTAATAAGTTGTTACAATTTATATCAAGATGGCATATATAATATTAAAAGTGATAGATAATAAAAGTATTTTCTATATGTTAGTACTCTTTGTTTTCATAAGTAGGTGGTTATTATTTCGATGGCTCCCCGAAACATCACATCTAGGATAAAGGTAGTGTGAAGATTCTGTCGAGTCCAGGGGCGCAATTTTGACCAATCATAAACACAAACTTTTCTCGCAAATTTGCTATCGTAAATTATATATCAGGGGTGGCAAAGTTCCTTGATAATCCGAGCCATTTTTCAATATTTAAAATTTTTCTCGAGCCGCAATTAAATACGTATTTAAAGGGGTTCAGGAGCGACGTCTAAAAGTACTTGAAAAAAAAAACTAAAACTATTTTAAGGAATTTTCCTATGCTGTTTTTTTTTAATGAATTAAATTCATAAGAGATTTTTGGGATATCTAGCTATAATTTGTTTAATGGCTTATTAAAAAATTATCGTAATTAATTTTTTGTTGTCAGGCAAACACAAAAAAAAAACAATATGGCCCAATAATCTTTAATTTTTTTTTTAATTTAAAAATGAATTTATATATATAAAAGAATCAGGGGCGTATTTAAGGGGGGGCCGAGGGGCCGGGCCCCCAATTTCCCAAACACATATACATATATGGAATATACGACATCGCCAACAAATTTTTCTGCAGGATGGACAACTTTGGTTCTGCAATAGAAAAAATGTTCCTTAAAAAATTTGGTGAAAAAAAGTATAGTTTCTTAAACAAAAAAAATCTTCCTCTGAAAAATTTTTGAGTTTGGAGCCCCCCGAAAAAAATTTCTATTACTATATTGAATATTAACCCTTAATATGTATTTCGAGACTTGCATTATTTCTGAAGATGATACATTAAGTGTCACATCACCAATAAATAATACACAGAAATATATCATATTCTAAATAGCTTTAATTAGAAAAGAATGTTACAATAAAATATTTTTGAATTTCTCTCTCAATTATAAATGTAACGTTATTAAAATTCCAAGCTTGCATTTCTGAGACAGAATTGTTTGTTTATCCGTATAAGAAAGAGGGCTTATCATTTGAGCCGCAGGTGATTGCAGGCCAACAGGTGTCCAATCAACACAAGATCGTTTGCATGCGCACAATAGGCGCATTGTGTCGCCAAATAAAGGCGAAATCTCAGGGTGCGATCACCACACGTGCCAATAACAAAACGGCAACGACGACTACGACGACGACGACAACACTATGTTCACATATGTCGCCGGACACAATGTCAATTTATGGGAAGAGGATAATCGTTAACACCAGAGAGAGAGAGAGAGCAAGCAGAGCGCTAAAAGGGAAAACATTTTTCCTCATCTTTCTATTAAGTTCTTTACTTTCAGCCAATGGCAAGGTGGTGCATCGGTCATTATTGTTTCTGATTCATCGAGCGCCTTAAAAAAAATAGCCGCGCTTTTTAGCAACCAGAAATTTATAAAAAATACACATTTACTTGTAAAATTAATAAATGGAGATGATGTGATTACCGGGGGGGGGGAGGGGGTAATCACACCCCCCCCTTGTATCCGCCCTTCCTATAATGATAATTAACAGAGCCGTGTGGCTTAAACAAAGACGATAAATGATTTAAAGACAAGTTTTTTTTAACACTCACACTTTTTTCTCATTCACACTCACACAATCTTTTCGGCAACTCAGGCGATATAAAACTTTGACGATAACCGTTGATTAATTGGACCCTGTTTTGCATTAGTGTGTCAAGCGCCAAAAAATTTAAAATTTCTAAAAAAATTTATATTTTATGTTAGACCTACTTGCACAATTGACAAAAAAAATTATATATAATCTAATGAAAACAAAAAACTTTAATGTTAATTTTCTCAAAGCTCGGTACCTGGCGCTTGACACACTAATGCGTAACAGGGTTCAATTAATATATATATTTAGGGTCCAGGCATTCTTATTTAAGCCATTTGGTAACCAAATGGCTCAAATAAAATCATCGGACTGCTTGGGATCCGAACCCGCGACCCTTGGTATACAAGGCCAGCACGAAAGACAAGAAGTATTTACTATTAGAAGTTTTTATAGCTGGTTAATTGAATGAGAATAAAAAGAGAGAGCAGCTAATTATATTTTCGTTTATTTTCCCTCAGTACTGACGTTTCGATAGCCTGTTGTTTGGAATATTCCCATTGGCTACCGAAAAGAATCGCGCTACTGACTATCTCCAAGAACGTGTTTTGGTACAGATATCTAATGAATTTGGCAGCTGGACTATCTCTGGAACTTAATATAAGATCTGAGGATTAAGAAATATCCTTGACGGAACTCATTAACCGTATAAAGAGTTGGACTTGGACCTGGGTAGGGGCAATAAAACATACATTTCGGATAAAAACTGCAGTTGGAGAAACAATAAGTGGAATTACAAGCTCCGTGGGGAAGCGGTCTGCTTGAATTATCAGCCCTGGATGATTGGGAAAATCTGTAAATGCTCACTCTGCTGTTTAAACGAAAATGAAACAGTGTCTCCAGTATGCCCAATTCTGAAATGTATTCGACGGCTGTGCTTGGGTAAAGATCGCCTATCAGAAGAGGAGTTCAAGGATTTTATCAACGGCAGAGATTGGAACAGTTTGGTCAAATTTGCGGCTGAAGCCTCGGATTTTAGATGGACTTTACATCAAGAATTTAATTTTTAGTCACTCGTAACCCACCCCCTCTTTTCCCATTAAGCGGACGGTCTGTCAAGACCACCGTGCCTGATATTTCTTTTTGTATTTTGTATTTTGATTGTAAATTTATTATAAATAGTTGCAAGAAGCAACATCAAAATTGTACAAATTGTAACTAATTTTTGCATATTATTTTTATTATTACTGACGTTTCGATCCTGTTTAGGACCATCTTCAGATCTATTTATACAGACAGTCAGCATTGAGGGAAAATAAACAAAAATATAATTTTTATTCTCCTTCTACTACAGAAGTATTTAACTTCGTCGTAGCGTAGAACGTTCACCCCTTGGGCTAGGGGTCAGGGATTCATCTCCCGTTCCAAGGGATGAAAATTTCTCTAAATTATATTGGATTCCAATTAATTTAGAAAAATAGAAAACGGAGGCTAAATGCCAAAAAATACCCATAAAATAAAAAAAAATCTTTTTGCGGCTCTTATCTTGACTAGGGTTTGGAAAAAACCGGGAAATTTTGAAAACCGGTTTTTCGGTTTTTTACAAAGCAGAAAACCGGTAAACCGGTTTTAAACCGGTTTTTTTTCAACATCTGTTTAGAACGGACCACTATTTTTGGAAGTTAAATTTGTATACAGCATAACTTAGAAATATATTATGGCTTGGTACGGAAAAAGATCCCTTGACCCGTAGTATTAATATTAATACATGAGGCAAAATTCCTATCTCAAGAGACACCTTAATAAACAAAAAAAATGTTCCTTAAATAAATCAAGGGAAAAAAAAATATTCAAAACAATATTTAATAGAATAATTTTTTAATAACCGCGCCCCTGCCTGCGACGGACCATTCATTGCCTTTTCTTAATTATGTAAAGAAAATTATTATTTTTTATTTTTTAAAACGCACACTTTTTTCCCATTCACACTTATGCACACACACCCATTCACACAGTCTTTTCGGCAACTTAGGTCATATAAGACTTGAGGATAACCGTTATATATATAATAATATCTATTGGGAGCCGTTTGGTATCCGAATGGCTTAAATAAAATCATTGAACTGCCTGGGGTCCGACCCCGCGACGTTCAGTATAGAAGGTAGGCACGTTACCAACTAGACCAAGCCCGGGGACCACTCCGCTATTATCATATAAAGATTATTTAAGTATTGGAAAAAAGGGAAAAAAATATAGATAATTTATAATTTTTTTTTTTTTTTTTTTTTTAATTTGTTTAAAGTCTTTTTCGGCATCTAAGGCCATTTAGAACCCATCCCTATTTATTATATTTCAAATGATTGATAGCCAATTCAAATAAAATAAATTTTTCTCGCTTGGGAAGGAAAGCGATCCCGAATACTGAAGAAAAAATTAAAAAAAAAAAACCGAATTCGGTTTTTCGGGAAAAACTCGGTTTCTCGGTTTTTGAAAATTAGCCAAAAAACCGGTATACCGGTTTCGGTTTCCACCGGTGTCCAAACCCTAATCTTGACAAAATTGCCTGCTTAGGTTCTGAGTTTTTTTTTTTTTTTTTTTTTTTTTTTGTTGTCCAAATTGAATTAAATTTATGTGGGAGTGAAGATGGAGATGGATTGGCTTCTTTCCTCCCCCCCTTTTTTTCAGCCCTCGATCTCATTATCGGATGAGGTCAGGGAAAAAAGCAATAGACGACATTTATAAAGGGATAAATGGAGATTTGTCCTATGCAAAGTTTACGGCTGCGTTGCTCAGTTTTAATAGCCTCCCGCCATTGTCTTGGATGGTCGGTCAAGTTGCAAATAAATCGCTCAGCATCTCTCTCTCTCTCTCTCCTCTTGCTTAACTATAAATCAACAACAATCCAAGGGAAATATTAAATTTCTTTTTCTTTCTCACACTCTGATAACAATCAAGAATTAAGTGGTCTTAAAAACTCTGTCACACCAATAAAATTTGAAAAAATAAAATATTATTTAGTATGCTTGTATATTATTCAGCTAACAAGGAATTCGGAAAGTTTTTTAATCCGCCGAAAATAAGTTTTTTTTTTTTTTTTTTTTTTTTTTTTTTTTTTTTTTAATTTTAATCTAAATCGTTGGAGCGAATTTTGAGAAAATCGAAAAAAACTGAAGAAGTACATCAGAAAAGTACTAGTACTTTTTGGCCGATTTTGTTCAAAAACTTCATGCCACGTCCCAGGAGGGTACCTAAATATAAAATATAAAACAAAAACCACTTTGCGGACTCAGAGGACCTCAAAATGTGTATATCCATCAAAATCTCGAAATCGAATTTTTTAATCCAATACTTTCTCTCACTACAGGGTGTGTCGGAAGTGGCGGGAGTAATTGTTGGGGTCGATAGAGAAAAAAAATTCTGAATCGAAAGTTCTTGAGCCAAAAATTTTTTTGGGCCTTAGAAAATTAGTTATTAATTAAAAACGATAGCCAGAGGATTTGTTTACATTCATGGAATACACAAATGAAAAGAATACTTAAATATTTCTCTATACATTTCCTATGGGAGAAATCGTAACTTTAAAAATTAATAACTCAAAAAGTTATGGGAATTTCGGGATGAAAATAATTTTCCTGTAATTCCGAGAAGGTCCTCTTTATGCATAAAAAATATCATTTCAAAATTCCAACGGGAAGTTGCCTAAATAGAGCGTGATAGACAGACGGACAGACAGACGGACATTAGTGAATTATATATATAGATTTTTCTAAATTGAAGGCTATCTATATTAATTCTATATTTTGTTTTGAAATGATACAGGTCTCTACATTTCACTTTTTATTAGATTAAATAGACTTAAAAATAAGGTGGTCTCATATTTTTTACTCAACAAAAAAACATGTTATTAAATAAAATTAAATTTTTTTGTGTAATTTGACCAATTTTTTCATTAAGCTTTTTATAAATAGTTTTTCAATTAGATATGTTTTATA
>JAKCPI010003715.1:0-13680 GCA_023213315.1 Euborellia annulipes | reverse complement strand
AACAAAATAAAAATGAACAATTTAATCAAATTAGAAGAAATTCTAAAAATAATTATAAATCTCCTTCACAATCCAGCTCCTAATATTAAGCCTTATTACCCTTGCTGGCTCTGTGGAGAACCACATTTTGCGAGAGACTGCAAATTTGTGAACCATACATGTCAGGTTTGCAAAAAAACGGGCCATAAAGAAGGCTATTGTCATTTTCGTAAACCGAACGTGTATAAATCTAATAATAATAATTATAAAAAGAAAATTAATTCGAAATCGGAACCGAATAATTTTAATAATAAAAATAATAGTAATTTAAAAGTAATTTATTCTATTAATGAAAATAATTTTTAATAACAAACGCAAATTTATTGATATATATATAAATGACAGGGCTATAACATTACAAATTGACACGGCCTCTGATATTACAATTTTATCGAAAGATTCGTGGGAAAAATTAGGGCGGATCCCTTATAAAAAAACAGATCATTGTGCAAAAAGAATGCATCGGGACAGAGAGTAAAATTATTAGGTGAAGTTTTTTGTAATTTTTCATTTAGAAATTTGAAAGATGAAGGAAAATTTTATATCGCAGAGGAAAATGATCTCAATTTATTAGGAATAGAATGGATTGATAAATTAAAATTATGGGACATGCCAATTTCTTCTATTTGTAATTATATAGAAAATTCCGAAACTGAAAATAAACTATTAAGGGAAACAGTTATTAAAGAAAATAGAGAAAAATTTAATAATGTTTTTCAAAAAGGCTTAGGCTGTTGTATTAAAGCAAAAGCAAATCTTAATTTGAAACAAGATGCAAAACCAATTTTTCGTACAAGTCGTCCAGTTCCGTACGCAACTAGAGAAATTATCAATAAGGAAATAGAAAGACTAGAAGAGCTAGGGGTGATTTCTAAAGTAAATCATTCGGATTGGGCAGCACCTATAGTTGTCGTTAAGAAAAAAAATGGACAGATAAGAATTTGCTCAGATTTTTCGACCGGGTTAAATGATGCCTTAATGCAACATCATTATCCATTACCCTTACCAGAAGATATATTTTCTAAATTAAATGGTAGTGCATTTTTTTCAAAAATAGATCTTTCTGACGCATATTTACAAATAGAAGTGGAAGAAAATTCAAAACACTTATTAACAATAAATACGCATAAAGGGTTGTATCGATATAATCGATTACCGTTTGGAGTTAAAACGGCCCCGGGAATTTTCCAACAAATTATGGACGAAATGTTAGCGGGTACCGATACCGCGTTTGCTTATTTAGATGATATCATTATCACCGGAAAAGATGAAAATGATCATCGCAAAAATTTAGAAAATGTTTTCAAAAAATTAAATGATTATGGTTTTCGAATAAAACCAGAGAAATGCTCATTTTTTATGACCGAAATCAAATTTTTAGGGGGTTATTATAAATAGTAAAGGAAGATTTCCTGATCCTAAAAAAATAGAAGCAATTGTAAAAATGCCTCGACCTAATAATTTAACCCAATTAAGATCCTTCTTAGGACTTGTAAATTATTATAATGAATTTATAAATGAATTAACAAATATTCGAAGCCCATTAGATAATTTATTACGTAAAAATACTGAATGGAGTTGGCCTAAAGAATGTGATCAAGCATTTAACAAAATAAAAAATATTTTGATTTCAGATCTGGGATTAACTCATTTTGATCCAAATAAAAGCATTGTCGTAGCCGCAGATGCCTCACAAAATGGATTAGGAGCTGTTATAATGCATAAATTTGAAGATGGAAGCTTCAAAGCCATTGCACACGCATCTAGGACATTAACGAATGCCGAAAAAAATTACAGCCAAATTGAAAAAGAAGGGTTAGCCTTGATCTTTGCAATAAAAAAATTCCATAAATATATTTTTGGAAGAAAATTTAATCTATTGACCGATCACAAGCCACTTTTGACGATTTTTGGAAATAAAAAAGGTATATCTGCACACTCAGCAAATCGTTTGCAGAGATGGTCAATTTATTTAATGAACTACGATTTTGACATAGAATATTGTCCCACCAATAATTTTGGGCAAGCTGACGCCTTGTCAAGGTTAATTGCCGAAAAACAAGATGGTGAGAACGAAGATTTAATTCTTGCGAAAATTGAATCGGAAATAAAACAAATTATGTCAGAAACAATCAGATTTTTACCCGTGACACGTAAAATGATTGAAGAATCGGGAAAAAAAGACAATAATATTGGAAAAGTAAAAGAATATATTACAACTAATTGGCCAAATAAGTTAGAAAATTTTGAATTACAAGAATATTATAAAAGACGAGACGCGCTTTCGATTGTAGATAACTGTTTAATGTTTGGAGATCGCGTGGTTATACCTACAGATTTAAGAAGACAGATGTTAAAGCAGTTCCATACAGCACATTCAGGAATGGAACGCACGAAATCATTGGCTCGCTTGTATGCGTTTTGGCCGAATATGGACAAAGAAATCGAGGAAATGATTCGAACTTGTCATAAATGTGCATCAGTTGCCAAACAACCAATCAGAGTACCACTACGATCGTGGCCTATTCCAGAAAAGCCATGGTCTCGACTCCATATTGATTTTGCAGGACCATTTGAAGGGCATACCTTCCTGGTCGTGGTGGATGCCAAAAGTAAATGGCCTGAAATTTTTAAAATGGGAAAAGCCACAACTAGGGAAACTATTGAGAAATTAAGAAATCTATTTTCACAATTTGGGGTTCCTGAAGAAATTGTCTCCGACAATGGAACACAATTTACCTCGAAAGAGTTTGTGAATTTTTGCGAAGAAAATGGTATTAAACATACTCGAACGCCGGTTGCCTATCCTCAATGCAATGGACAAGCGGAACGGTTCGTGGATACATTTAAAAGGGCTATTCGCAAACAGAAAGGGGAAGGAAGTATTGAGAAGATTTTAACTACATTTTTATTAAGCTATCGGACTACACCCAACAAAGCATTAAATAAAATTAATGGAAATTTTCAGACTCCGGCCCAAGTTATATTTGGAAGACCGCTTCGGATTAGCTTGGATTTAATCCGACCAAAAATAGGTCAATTCAAGGAAAGAAACTTGCAAATGGAGGAAAATTACAACATAAGACATGGAGTCCAAGAGAAAAGCTACAAAATAACCGAATTGGTTTTCGCTCTCGATTATAGAGGGGGTAAGATAAAATGGACTCAAGGCAAGATAAAAGGCCGTCGGGGTGAAGTTGTTTACGAAGTCGAGGTAGAAAATGAGATTTGGATTCGGCATGCAAATCAACTCCGACCGAATTATACAGCCGAGATAGAAGAGTCCGGGGATGAAGTTTTAAATTCGTGGTGTGATACATTTGAAATCATTCCATTAACACAACGAATTCCTCCTGAGGAAATTTGTCCGTCAGATTCTTCAGAGACTGTTTCAGGTTCGAACGAGGTTCGAAGATCCAGCCGAATTCCAATACCAGTCGACCGGTTGCAGATCGATCCGTCAAAGCAATCCTACACGAGGGAAATATCTACGTGAAGGAGGTGTTGGATCCAGCTGGCCGATCCTATTCATTAATTAGTCGATTGTCAGCGATTGTTATTTATTATTATTTAAAGAATTAAAATAAATGTTATATTTATAATTACGTCTAATTCTTTTTCTATTATTTTACGCGTATATCGGCCACCAACTTCCCGTTGGAATTTTGAAACGAAATTTTTCTGTTTTATAGAGGTCGTTATGAAGAGTCAAGGAAAAATACTCGGAACTCCAAATTCTCAAAAGGGAAGGCACACAAAATTCCAGAAAATCCAGAATTATCTCACTGGAAAGCATTGCCTTGCCTTATGAAAAATTAAAGCCAATTAATTAAAATTAAATGAAAAATAAAAAAAATTGTTACATAATTAATTTTTTTTTTTTTTTTTTCCTTAGAGAGATCGGGGATGGCGCTTGGATTGGATAAAGATAAGCAGACAGATAGACACTCCGCCACTGTATATATAGATTTTTCTTCAGGGATAAGAGGGTTGGATTTTTTAATCAGCCAGATATCTAATTTTATTATTAATTGCTTGAAATGGAAGGTTGGCTGAAAAATTGTGGCACTTGATTATGAAAAGGCGAGGGTCCGCCGTAGACGGGTATGAGCCAGCTGAAGAGGAGTCCAAGGGACGAAGACCCCCTGGCTAATCGCGAAACTGCCGAAGGCGGGCGGAGCGGCTAGTATACACTAAAAAGTTTCAAAGTCTATTAAAATCAGAAAGCCAGAGGCAGCCAAAAATATATTCTTTTTTTCCCTTTATTTATTTATTACAGAAAAGTGGCCATTCCACAGGAAAAAATGTCCCATTGGAAGGAATGGCAGTACGTAAAGGAACAATATTTTAAAAAAATTATATTTCTAGTCAAAATATACCATGGGGAACATAAACATTTGCACCCTGAGCCATTTGAAAGACGCCTACTGTTAGGCAGCCCAATTGACTCACCACTACATATGCACTGTCTGTGTGAATTTACCTGAGGTAGGGGTTCTGAGGGTCTTTTAGGGTAGACCATAAACCACCTCTTTTCAGCAATATAGCGTAGCCTTTTTTTTTATCTCAATATTTAAACTTTTTTTTTTAATTTCATCTTGTTATTTGGAAAAAATTAACTTATTTCAAATTTTGGACGAAACTTGCACCCTGAGCCAAAGACGCCTACTATCCCAATTTTTAATAAAATTTCTCCGATATCTATAGACCTTTATAATAATATCTCGGGTGTTAAAATATTCTTATTAAGAAAAATCTGGTGTGACTGATCGCACAGCACACAACTTTCTCTTATCTTTGGTAATCAAAAGTTGTGTTCTGTGCTTGTCACACCAGATTTTTCGTGTTGGCATATATTTAGTTTCCTCTGATACCGGTATATTAGAATTCAGATGTAATTTTTTTTTTTTTTTTTTTTTTTAACATTCATTCTTTTTTCTCATTTCCACTCACATTCACACACAGATTCACACAGTCTTTTCGGCAACTTAGGCCATTTAAGACTTTGAAAATCTATTAATTCTGGCCTATTCATTTGTTGCCCAGATATTTAAATGTATAAGTTATGATGGACTTATATTTTATAATATCACGATGATATTTGTAATATTGTAATTTTTTGTAATTTTTTCAAATATTTTTTTTAGGGTATTTATAATTCGTTTTTTTTTTTAATTTTTTTTTTTTTAGCTAGAGTAAATTATCAATATTTTACTTTCTCTTACCCTATATGAAATTTAATTTGTATTATATATCTTAAATATCTAGTCATGACTTGGGTCCTATGGGGAGATTTGAACCCCAACCCCCCCCCCCCCCCCCCCCCGCTACGTCGAATAAGACAAAATAATATGAACACCGGACATATAGACAATATTTATTTTTTTTTTTTTTTTTAAATCGAAACACTCACACTTTTTTCTCATTCACACTCACACGCACACACACATTCACACAGTCTTTTCGGCAACTGAGGCCATATAAGACTTTTTACGATATCCGTTATTGATAAATAGAGACCGGACAAAAAAGCATAAAAAAATGGAAAATAAGTGCTTAAAAAAAGCATAAAAAACTTGAATAAAAAGTTGTTAAATAAGCATAAAAGTTGAAAAAAAGCATCTCATAAGCAATTTTTACTCATACCAATGGCGTATACAAATTTTTTTTTAAAGAAACTAAATTTATTCCGCCCCGCCCTGCGAAAAATTTTGTTTTTGCGGAACCAAATTTTTTCACCCTGCGGAAAAAAATTTTTTTACAGGCCTATATTTTTTTCGCACTGCGGGGTTTTTGGAAATTTTTTTTTTTTTTTTTGTGGGGGGGGCGGGCCCACTCCCCCCCCCCTTATATACGTCCCTGGTGTATGCGTGTGTGAATGAGAAAAAAGTGTTTTTTAATAAAAAAAAAAAAAAAAATTATAAATATTCCTAAAATAAGTTCAAATAAGCACGAAAGAGAAAAAAAGCATAAAAACTCAAAAAAAGCAAAAAAAAGCATAAAAAATGCAATCTCAATACACTTAGTTTTTCCTAATTCGTATAGAAATTAAATATCTAATGGCTGCTTATAAAATTGAGCAATAAGCATTTTGCTTAAAATCCGGTCTCTATTGATAAATATACATATATGGGGTCCAGGCATTCTTATTTAAGCCATTTGGTATCCAAGTGCCTTAAATAAAATCATCGGACTTCCTGGGGTCCGAACCCGCGACGTTTGGAATATGAGGTTAGCACGCTAACCTCTACGCCATGCCCCGAGGGCATATTTATTTATTAATAATGTGTTGAGCCATTTGCTTGTAGAAATTTTTACAGGTTATTTGGGGGTACTCTAGGATCTATCCAAAGTTTTTGACCTCGAGGACCCTGTACTAACTTGGGGGGAGTGGGAGAGGGGGGTTGCAAAAACCTCAAAATTTTAGAACTTTTTCATTTTTTATTTTGTTTTCTATCTCATAAACTAAGCATATTTTGTGCACCTAAGTACAATACAAAGTTGTAGAGCATTAAATTTGCTAAAATTTCGTTATTAAAACGCGTATTTAGACCCAATATTAACCGATATACCGTCGATCAAAGTTTCTATTTGTTTTACATTTCGAGGAACTTGGTCTAACTTTAATCGGCCGTATCTCGGTTAATATTGGGTGTAAATATTCGATTTATTAACCCAATCTTAGCAAATTTAATGCTCTACAACTTTATTATGTATTAAAATGCACAGAATATGTTTAGTTTCCGAGATATAAGCGAAAAACTGAAAAAAGTTCAAAGTATTTAGAAATGAAAAAAAGAAATTTTGATCAGCCCAATCTCGGTTAATATTTGGTCTGAAAATTCGTTTTATCAACCAAATTTTATACTCTTTCTAATTTATTATGGGGGAGTGCACAAAATATGCTTAGTTTAAGAGATATAAGCGAGATACTGAAAAAAGTACACACATTTTGAGTTTTTTTTTTTTTTTTTTGTTTTTTCTCCAACCCTACGAATTAAACAAAAGCAAACATTAAAAGCTAAAAATTGAATTTAAGTTTTTTTTTCGGTGTCTAGAAGAGGAATTCGCAAATTCTTTATTTAAAATTTATTTATTGTCCAAAGGGATGGTTTATGGTCTATCCTAAAAGACCCTCAGAACCCCTACCTCAGGTAAATTCACACAGACAGTGCATATGTAGTGGTGAGTCAATTGGGCTGCCTAACAGTAGGCGTCTTTCAAATGGCTCAGGGTGCAAATGTTTATGTTCCCCATGGTAATTAGTCTTACAAGTTAGATAAGTATATTCTAAGCTCGAAACGTTGGCAATTAATCAACTTTTAATCTATACATCAATAAAAAAAAAAAATTACCGATTTAATAGCTGATACAAATAGGACCATGCGAGATTGTGATTTTACCTGAAACAAAAAGAGAAAAATATTTTAATTAAAACTCAATTAGTTGATCAATTATTTAGTAAATAGCAAATTATTTTTCAATTATTTCTTATCTTATATCATTCTTTTGTTATCGAAGAAATATTTTAAGTTTCTTCTTTTAATTACTGCTAAATTATTATAATTATATAATAAAAGAGATTAGCCTCATTTTAATTTTTCTAAGATTCATCCATCTTCATTATCGGAGTAGCAATCATTTCTTGTGCAACAATATAAACCTATATATAGTGAGCTTAATGAAACTTCATTAACAAATATATAAATTTTCTTTAATATAAGCATCCTTCTATATATAGTTACAAGTCCTCTTACTATGATTAAACCTCTTATGTCAATCGAATGGAACGACATGACCTTTGGGTTTCATTATTGTCGTTTTATTCTTGGTATGATATCATCAATTACATAAATAAATATTCATGATTAGATGAATAACTAAAAAATTTAAACTAAATGAATACTCTTTATTCATCTTAATCATTTTAAAATTTGTTGGGAAGGAAAAGGGTTGGGGATATGAACTATTTCGTAATAATAATAAAAGAGGTCAAAGTTAAAAAAAAATCAAAATAAACTGTTGTAGCGAACATATAACTGACTAGCTTAAATAATAAAATTTCTTTTTAAAAGCTATTTGTCTCAGTTTGTCTAGACAACATCTTATTTATTTTTCTCCTTCCCAAATAAGAGATTTGAAGTTTTGTAGGCGTATAGAAGATTTTAAATTAAAAAGAACCTTTTTCAAGGGCATAGTAAGTAAAATATACCTGCTGAAATGTTTTGCATAGTAGTGTATAGTTTGGGAATGAAAGGAGATAACGAAAAGAGACAAAAAATGAATTAAGTACAATGCTTTAGCAAAAAATCTGGTGTGACTTAACCACAGCATTTGTACCTTCGGTAATCGAAAGTTGTTACTGTGCTGTCACACCAGATTATTTTGTTTCGAGATATATTTAGTTACCCACAGCACCTTAGTTCCAAACTTGACCACTTGCGTTTCATAGATGGCGCTAAGGTACGAATCCACATCCGTAAAATGTACTTCAAACAATTTTCGCGAAAAATTTTACCCATATACTTTTTAAAGAGCATCTAAAAAAAAAGTGATTTATGAATTTTAATCAAAATCCTTACCAAATTCGAGAAAATCTAAAAAACTGGAAAAAGTACTTCGGTAAAGTACTAGTAATTTTTGGCCGATTTTGTTCAAAAACTTCGTGTCACACGCCAGGATTGTACCTAACTTAAATATAAAATTTCCACTTTCTAGCTTTTTTCGTTCTTGAGATAACACAGACAAGACAGACCATGTTGTGAAATGTTTTGGGTTCAGGGAACCTCTAAACATGTATATCCATCTCGACATCGAAATTCTGACATGATCGCAATAATTTCTCATTATATATTACATATATAGGTAAAATAAAGTATATATACAATATTTTTCAATATATGACTATTTGTTTTCTTTCTTTGGAAGAAACGTATCGATATAACCACTGGATATATTAAATTTTAAATCTGAAAAATTGAATTTTTAAACATTTTTTGGCTCCTAAGATAGATACTAGTAGGGCAAACTTTTCAATTAGTCCTCGTATTTATGTTCCACCAGGAAAATTGAAATTATTTTTCCTTTTTTGTTTTGAGAAAGGATTTTTCATTTCTTCAAAACCAGAAAATAAACATCTTTTTATTTTTATTTTTTGCTTCTTTGAGTAAGCATCCTACTCTTTATACAAATAATAGGTATATTTATTTTGTATTTTCCTACTGTATATTCCTTAAAATAATATTATTTTTAATAAAATTTATTGCAATCAGTTTCTTATGATATACGCTTTATGTAAATAGAATTTCAGTCCCTTGGGAATTTAATTTTATTATATTTATAAAACGAAGTATGAATTAATCATGGACTCTGCTCAGCCACCTTTTGTAATCAAAAAAATATTTTCCAAAATTTGCATATTGAACAAGTGAGTAAAATTTTCTTTTCAAATCTAATTACTTATTAGGTTATATAAACATTTTAATAAGAAGAGAAAAAAAATTTGATTCAGGGAATTTTAAGGTTGTATGTTTGAATTGGAATTTAAATTATTCACTTCCTTCTTTCGCCATTTATTAATTCTTGATGAAGCTTTAAAATTAACAGTTTACTAAAATAAAATGAATTCAAAGAGTCAGTCTTATTAGTAAAATAACATTATTCAAATCAAAATTTACCTAATATTTAATTTGCTTGAAAAAGTAATATATGTTTGGATTATTATTCATATTTATTTAATTATTTTATAATTTAAAAAACCATAAAAACGCATGCTCAAGTTTAATAGTTTAAAGCGATAAATGTAATAAAGGTTTCTACTGTATTTACATCTTTAATATGAATTTAAATTAAATTTTACTATAAAATCTTTTGAAGCGTTGAGAAATAATAATTGGGATTCCAAAATAAGGATTTCGTGCTCTAGCCCAATTCATTTCAGAAGGAATGGATTGTGTTTTTTACTTTCAAGATCTTTTTCGGCATCTTAGGCCATTTAGATCCCGTACCTACTGTATTTATTACAATTGATTGATAGCCAATCCAAATAAATTTTTCTCACTTGAAATGGGAAGCGAACCCCTAATAGCCTATATACAAGAGAGTTCAAGATATAAAATTTATAAAGGCCCCCGAGCTTGGTGTAGTTAGTAGCGTGCCTACCTTCTATACCAAACGTCGCGGGTTCGGACCCCAGGCAATCCGATGATTTTATTTAAGCCATTTGGATACCAAATATCAGAAAATATTTATATTTTGTTACCATGGCAACCATTTCTCCTGTCTTTCCTTTGAAGTATAAGAGCAAAGTGTGCTTCAAGCCCTCGGGGCATGGCGTAGAGGTTAGCGTGCTAACCTCGTATACCAAACGTCGCGGGTTCGGACCCCAGGCAGTCCGATGATTTTATTTAAGCCAATTGGATACCAAATGGCTTAAATAAGAATGCCTGGACCCCTATATGTATATTTATATAATAACGGTTATCGTCTAAAGTCTTAAATGGCCTGAGTTGCCGAAAAGACTGTGTGAATGTGTGTGTGAGTGTGAGTGTGAATGAGAAAAAAGTGTGAATGTTTTTTTAAAAAAAAAAAAAAAAAAAAAAAAGTGTGCTTCAAATGATTTCAATGGCAAAATGAGAATATACATTCTAAAGAGCATCTAAAAAAATAATTGATTATTGAATTTTAAACAACAATCGTTAGAGTGAATTTTGAGAAAATCGAAAAAACTGAAAAAGTACATCAGTACTAGTAGTTTTTGGCCGATTTTGTTCAAAAGTTCTTTTTTGCCTCTTGGGGCCGGGGGGGGAGGTGTGTGCCTAACTTGAATAATATATAAAATATCTATATAAAATTTCAACCTCCTAGCTCAAATCCTTCATGCTTTAAATTGAACACACAGTCAGACAGACCATGTCACGAAAACCACTTTCTTGGTTTCAGGGGACCTCAAAACGTATATTCATCAAAATCTCGACATCGAATTTTTGCCATTAACCCATTACTTTCTCTCTCTCTCTCTCTCTCTCTCTCTCTCTTGCTTACTTGCTCTCGTCGGAGTCGCACGCGTTTTGGCGAGCTCCGCTCAAGGTTAACCTATTACATCTATTTTGTTTTTATACATTGATATTTACCTGAAGAAAGAAGAATGCCTGTCTGCCCCAATTGCCAGGCCGTGACCTCAAAAAAGGGTTTCTGTAGCGATTGCACAGTTGAGGGTAATTTTCACGAAACTCAATAGGAAAATTGAACAAGTGCTGCAGCAGAATTCAGATATTCTTACATCTTTAGAGCATAATGCAACAACCCTCGAAGAACTGAAAACGAAAGTTGAGGACGTCAACACCAAAATAACCCATTTGCAAAATCGGGTGGAAAAACTCGAGGGGGCAACAAAGGCTACAAACGAGGAAAATGTTCTTCTGAGAGAAAGAATGAATAAGGCTGAACAAAGGATCCTAAACGTCACCAACACATTGGAAATTCAGGGCATACCAGCAAAGCCTAACGAGGATCTGCATCAAGTAGTCTGCAATATGGCCAGTGCGTTGGGTGTCTCCTTGGCTAGGGAGGGCATAACGGCGGTCTACCGAGTTCGGAGAACGGTGGGAAATCTGCAGGATCCTCCAGGCATTGTTGTTAGACTCCAGCATCAGCACATCAAGGAGGAGGTCCTTACGAAGAGGAGGGTGAGGCGAAACTTCTCCACCAGCGACGTAGGCCTGCAGGACAACAACGTTAGGACTGTCTACGTGAATGATGCGCTAACCCCTTATTTTAAAAAATTGTACAATGAGGCAAATAAGCTGAGAAGGGATCAAAGACTGAAATATCTATGGGTGAGAAATGGTACTATATTTGGCAGAAAGACAGAAGGTGAGCCGAAAATCATTATCTCAACCATGGATCAGCTGAAAAATTTTTAGGTCATTATCAATTCCAAGAATTATACTCAGGGAACACCAATTTGAGTATTAATTTATGTTTAAAATTTTTAAAAATGAGTCCTTCTAGAATTAGCTTATTACGTTTACTTTTCAACTCATTAGAAACATTAGTGAAGAATAAAATAAATTTTATCAATCCTCTTTTAATTTTAATTTTAATTTTAATTTTACTTAAATGCAATGTATTGGAAATCCATTGGTATAAAAATATATTTAAATCTACAAACTTGCATAAACTCTCATTTTATAAATTCTTGCGGCCTCTTGGATATTTTTGTTTCAGTCCTTGTACTTTTGATTTACTTACGTTTATATATTCTAGAGTGAAAAAATTATTTCACATTAATTTGTATTTTCAATACATTTGTAATTCAGAAAATGAATACTTAATTAGATCTATAAATGGTCGGCTTAGGAACAAAATTGAAATTATTATACTTGGGCTCGATAATTGTAGAAATTACCTAAAATTTCATTGCATATTAATTTTTAAATTTGACTTTCTTAGCAGGGATTCAAATAATAGAGATAAAGTAAAAAATGATAATACTTTGCAAATATTTCTTTATAAGTCATTCTTGCTGTCTAAATTAGCATTATTATGTATAGATACCTTAAAATTGCTCACGGGGGCTGTTCGTGCGGGGGCGGTATCACTGTGGTCAGCTTATTTAAATAACTATTTTATAACAAAACTTATATTTGTCAATGTCATCGCGAATATTGTCAAAGTCTTAATTATTATAATCAAAAAACTAAAAATTGTGGTCTCACGCGTCCGAGGGGCTGGGATGGGTGCCGATGAGTTCGTCGCCGGAGAGCCTTGTAACCAAATTTTAATTTTATGCAAAGGGCATTTTCTTTTGAGGTTATTCATATCTCTCTCCTTTTATTTGGGTTTTCATTTTGACTTCCAGTCTAAATGTCCACACTACCTCTACGCGCATTTGTTTACATATTATAATTTTAAAACTCCATCCAATGGCCACACTTGACATTTGTCACGTTAACGCGCAGTCTATAGTTGCCCATTTGGATGAGTTCAAATATTTTTTTAATGATAAATCATTTGACATAATATGTATTAGCGAATCCTGGCTTAAGCCAAAAATCGAATCAAGTATAGTGAAACTTGATCGTTTCAATTTGTTCAGGCAAGATAGATGTTTACGAAATGGGGGTGGTGTCGCAGTATATGTAAGAGACACCATCAAGGCAAAACAAATAGATTTCAAATTGAGCCCACAAACGTCCCTAATGGAATATATTATTATTGAAATTTTTATTGATAATGAAAAAATATTTTTGTTGGTCGTCTATCGTCCCCCAAAAGCTGGCTTTTATTCAGATCTCGAAAACATACTGCAGAGCCACCTACCCTTACACTCAAACGTCATTATTCTGGGTGATTTTAACGCGGATTTTTCTTCCGACTCGCCGGACAAATTGTATTTACACAATTTATTTATATCATTTGGACTAACTGTTGTTCCCCTTGATTCGACTCATTTTACAAGCACCTCACAATCGTGGTTAGATCTCATCGTTGTCAACGATTCAATACATGAAAAAATTGTATCGAAGGGTCAATTTCAGGTACCGTTTCTCTCTGCTCACGATCTCATCTATTTGAAACTCGATCTCATAGTAGCACCATCCACCCCTACAACTACAATTAGACGCAATTTCAAAAATT
>JAKCPI010003714.1:0-16739 GCA_023213315.1 Euborellia annulipes | reverse complement strand
CCATGTTTATGATTTTGACATCTTAAATTTCTAATATATTGGCGGAAACTAAATATATTTCGATACAAAAAATCTGGTGTGACAAGCACAGAACACAACTTTCGATTACCGAAGGTAAGAGAAAGTTATGTGCTATGCGCCAGTCACACCAGATTTTACTCTCTTACCTATGTACCTACTATGTAATATATATATAGAGAGAAAGTATTGGATTCATGTCCAAAAATTCGATGTCGAGATTTTGATGGATCTTCCACGTTTTGAGGTCCCCTGAATCCAAAAAAGTGGTTTTTGCGACATGGTCTGTCTGTGTGTCGCCCCTGTCTGTGTGTCTGTGAACAAAATATCTCAAGAACGAAAAGAGCTAGGAAGTTGAAATTTTATATTTAAGTTAGACACCCCCCATGGGACGTGACACGAAGCTTTTGAACAAAATCGACCAAAAAGTACTAGTACTTTACTGATGCACTTTTTCAGTTTTTTTTCGATTTTCTCAAAATTTGCTCCAACGATTTTTTTTTAAATTCATATATCAACTATTTTTTAGATTCGCTATAAAATGTATATTCTCATTTTGTGATTGAAATCTTCTGAAGACCACTTTACTCTTGTACTCCATAGAAAAGATAGGAGAAATGGTTGCCATGGTATCAAAATATAAATATTTTCCCATACTTATAAATTTTACATCTTGAATTCAATTGTACCCTACTGTCGGAAACTAAATACATGTCGACACAAAAAATCTGGTGTGACAAGCACAGTACACAACTTTCGATTACCGAAGGTAAGAGAAAGTTGTGTGCTGTCGCTCAGTCACACCAGATTTTTAATTCTACATAACCCTATTTTATAATATGTTCAGTACATTCCAATTATAAAACACCTTGCTCGTAGGCATCCCAATTAAATAGTGAGAAAAGTTTTAGCCTAACTAACAGGCGCTCTTGATCAGTAGCGCCGTCCATGTCGAGGTGAGTGAACTTCTCTACTTTAACAGCATATCGTTTCAATTCCTAGGGGACTGATTACAACTAGACATGGGTGATACTGTATCAATCTGATATTTTGTATCAGGTAGGAAAAAGTAACAGGTACACATAATGGGTACGAGCAAAAAATATCAGGTATTTAAATACCAAAAGTAAAAATCAGATAACTTATTTATTAAAAAAAAAATATATATTTTTTTTCATTTCTGCTCTCTTTCT
The DNA here is from genome assembly GCA_023213315.1 of Euborellia annulipes. Taxonomy (NCBI): domain Eukaryota; kingdom Metazoa; phylum Arthropoda; class Insecta; order Dermaptera; family Anisolabididae; genus Euborellia; species Euborellia annulipes. The sequence goes on along the minus strand of JAKCPI010003714.1, from coordinate 15,528 downwards.
TAAAGTGAAGAAAAGAGAAATAATGTATAAGTAATAATTAGATTTGTATTTAATTATTATAGGGCCTAGTGAGAAAAGTAGAGTAAAAAATGTAAAAATGATTCGGAATGACGTTCGAAAAGCGCGCCAGAGCTAGCGAAATGGCCCTGTCAGGAGAGAAGAGACGGGGCGGGGCGGGGCGTCGCGAGTTGAGGGTCGCAAGAGAGAAGGAATGAGAGAACAGGCGATATGAAAACTGTATCGGGTAAGGAACGACGCTCTAAAGTGAAAAGCAAGTATTTGATCAATGCGCAAGCGCGAGAATAAGGTATGAGTGAGAAACAGATACGCGTCCTGTTCAGGTCCAGTCGAGTATGCCCGAGTTGTTGATACTCAAATAACAGATACAACAAGTATCTGTTATTTGCTCGGTATTCGTTTCTCACTCGAACCTGATATCTCGCTCGCGCTTGCGCATTGATCAAATACTTGCTTTTCACTTTAGAGCTTCGTTCCTTACCCGATACAGTTTTCATATTGCCTGTTCTCTCATTCCTTCTCTCTTGCGACCCTCAACTCGCGACGGCCCGCCCCGTCTCTTCTCTCCTGACAGGGCAATTTCGCTAGCTCTGGCGCGCTTTCGAACGTCATTCCGAATCATTTTTACATTTTTTACTCTACTTTTCTCACTAGGCCCTATAATAATTAAATACAAATCTAATTATTACTTATACATTATTTCTCTTTTATTCACTTTAAGAAAGAGAGCAGAAATGAAAAAAATATATTTTTTTTTAATAAATAAGTTATCTGATTTTTACTTTGAAACTATTTTTTTTTTTTTATATAAAAACATTAATTAAAAAAATAAAAATCTGGTGTGACTGGCGCACAGCACACAACTTTCTCTTACCTTCGGTAATCGAAAGTTGTGTACTGTGCTTGTCACACCAGATTTTTTGTGTCGACATGTATTTAGTTCCCGGCAGTAGGGAATATTTGAATTCAGATGTAAAATTTATAAGTATGGGAAAATATTTATATTTTGTTACCATGGCAACCATTTCTCCCGGGCGGGGGGGCCGAGAAAGAGGGGGGAATTTTGTTTTGTAAAAAAAAAAGAAAATTTTTTTTTTGGGGAAAATTTGTTTGAAAAAAAAAAAATTTTCCCAAAAAAATTTTAAGGGGGGGGGAAAAAAAAAATTTCCCCCCAAAAAAATCTCTAATTCGGCCCTGATTTCTCCTATCTTTCCTATGAAGCACAGGAGTAATAGAGCAAGATCCCAGAGCCCCCAGACAATACTCATTTTCTCACAAATAAAATGTATGGGATAAAGTAGTGTTAGTTAGTACTTTGAGTGTAAGCATATTTGCAAATTTGGGCCGTGGGCCAATTTATAGGTAACCAAGTGCCAAACATGGGTAAAAATAGTACTAACTATACTTATTTTCTCATTCTTGATTTTTACGTATATTTTTAGAGAATATAGTTAAAAGTTAATAATCAGTACTGCCAGACACTTACCATGGGCCATAACTCTTGCCAGACGCTTCAAAGTTACCAAAAAAAGTATGAAACTATACTCATTTTCTCATTCTTGATTTTTATATATGATATTCAGGGAACCATTTCAAAACTATTTGTAAGCTGCCAGACCAATCGGTTGGGCCAAACATCCCGCCAGACACACCTAAAGTGTCACTATGCATGTGTTAAAGATAGGGAAAAACAATACTAATTTTTCTCAAAGTCTCAGAGCTGATTTTTATGTATGTTTTAGAGAATATTGTTAAAAGTTAATAATCAATACTGCCAGACACTTACCATGGGCCATTAACTCTTGCCAGACGCTTCAAAGTTACCAAAAAAAGTATGAAACTATACTCATTTTCTCATTCTTGATTTTTATATTTGATATTCAGAAAACTATTTCAAAACTATTTGTAAGCTGCCAGACCAATCGGTTGGGCTAAACTTCCCGCCAGACATAGATAAAGTGTCGCTAGACGTCTGAGCGCGAGCAGGATATGTGGATAGTTTTATAACATACATAGCTTTATAAAATTTATGTTAATAATGGTCTAATGGAAAGCTTCAGTAAAAATAAGTAATTTTTAACGCTCATTTAAAACGTTAATTAAAGAATAATAAAATATTCATACTTTTGAAGTCTTAATGAAAATTATGAACAAACGAACAGCAATAAAATAGTAGTTTATTGGTTTTTAATAATAAGTAAAAATACAGGAATATTTTTGAATTGAATTGGACGTATAAATGACCTTTCATTAAAAAGATATGAAATATGAATATGCTCGCGCTCAGACGTTTAGCGACAATTTAGGTGTGTCTGGCGGGATGTTTGGCCCAACCGATTGGTCTGGCAGCTTACAAATAGTTTTGAAATGGTTCCCTGAATATCATATATAAAAATCAAGAATGAGAAAATGAGTATAGTTTCATACTTTTTTTGGTAACTTTGAAGCGTCTGGCAAGAGTTATGGCCCATGGTAAGTGTCTGGCAGTACTGATTATAAACTTTTAACTATATTCTCTAAAAATATACGTAAAAATCAAGAATGAGAAAATAAGTATATATAGTACTATTTTTACCAATGTTTGGCACTTGGTTACCTATAAATTGGCCCACGGCCCAAGTTTGCAAATATGCTTACACTCAAAGTACTAACACTACTTTATCCCATACATTTTATTTGTGAGAAAATGTGTATTGTCTGGGGGCCCTGGGATCTTGGACTATAAAGTGTGCTTCAAACAATTTTGTGGGCAAAACGAGAATATACATTTGAAAGAGCATCTAAAAAATAATTGATTTTTGAATTTTAATCAAAATCGTTAGAGCGAATTTTGAGAAAATCGAAAAAAACTGAAAAAGTACATCAGTAAAGTACTAGTACTCTTTGGCCGATTTTGATTAAAAGCTTATTTTTCCGGTCCCGGGGGGTGTTTAACTTATATATAAAATTTCAGCCTCATAGCTCAATTCCTTCATGCTTAAAATTTGACACACACCCACCCACCCACCCACCCACACACAGAGACAGACCATGTCGCAAAAACCACTTTTTTGGATTCAGGGGACCTCAAAACGTGAAGATCCATCAAAATCTCGACATCGAATTTTTGACATGAATCCAATACTTTCTCTCTATATATATATTACATATATACATAGGTAAGAGAAAGTAAAAATATATGTAACTGTGAATTGAAATACATAATGAATAGAATTAAATTAAATTTCGTTCGCCGGCACAGAAATTTGTTAATTATTTTTCTAATGCAGTATATAAATTGACATTTTAAATTTGGAGACATGTCAGTTCACTCAGTTTGGAAAACTCTTTAGTAATGAATAATTATGAGTTTGTTCTCAACACAAGAATAAATAGGGTAGAAAACATTTGAAGAAATGTTAGACACGTTGTTATTGACTTGAATTAATGTAAAGTTAGCGTTGCTGGGTGAAATTTGTTTCGGGTACAAAAGTATCAGGTAAAAAAATATCGGGTCAGAACAAGTACCTGTAACAGCTGGTACCTGGTACAGCAAAATCGAGTAACGACCCATGTCTAATTACAACTAAACATAATTAACTTTATTTCTATTATCATTTAAAATGCAAGAGTGCCTTAAGACCTGTCTGGAGTAAAATATTTAATTTAAACAAAAATCGAAATAATCATAATATTGTAGAATTCACAGAGATATTAATTTTTTTTACTTTCTCTTACCTATATACCTATATTTATATTTGAATATTGGTATTGAATAGATGTCAAAAATTCGATGTCGAGATTTTTGATGGAAATACACGTTTTGAGTGTTATGTTTGTGTATGATTAAAATAAAGTGGATGAGCTACGAGGTTGAAATTTAATATTTGAGTTAGTTACTTTTCTGGGACGCAACACGAAGCTTGTGAACAAATTCGGCCAAAGAGTACTAATACTTTACTGATGCACTTTTTCAGTTTTTTTTTTCGATTTTCTCAAAATTCGCTCTAACGATTTTGATTAAAATTCAAAAAACAATTATTTTTAGTTACTCTTTCAAATGTATATTCTCATTTTTCTTTCAAAATTGTTTGAAGCACACTTTACTCTTGTACTTCATAGGGAAGATAGACTAAATGGTTGTTATGGTAACAAAATATAAATAATTTATTAGATCTTGAATTCAAATATATCGGCGGAAATTAAATATATTTCGACACAAAAAAATCTGGTGTGACAAGCACAGAACACAACATTCCCTTATTTTGGGTAATTGAAAATTATGAACTGTTCAACTAGTCACTCCAGCTTTTTCACTTTTGATATAACATTCGTATTTTAAATTATTAATTTTTTATATTAAAAAAAAAAAAACAAGTTTTTATCAGAAAGTCTCGTGTCATCCCTTCTTTTTAATGAATCAATTAAAGATACATATTTCATTTTTTTTTTTAATTGAATAAAAGTCTCTTAATTATGCACTCAGTTTGTTGTTTTGTTTTGTTAAAGGAAGAAGGCAAGCAAGGGTTAAAGTGAACCCTCCCCTCCCTCTCCTCCCCTGCCCACCCCTCTCTTTCTAACTTTTGGGGTTTTTTCTTTTTTAATAATTTAATTTCCTATAAAAGTTTATTTTTTTTTCTAACACTCATTAATTTTTATTTGCTTTAAATCTTCCCTTTGCGGGTCCAATCTCTCGTTGACTGTTTCTAAATATGCTTTAAAACCGATTGCTTCAGTTCTAGTCAACTAGCAAACTTATTGCAAATAGAATACTGCTTAACCTTCCTGTTAAAAAAAATAAGTTTTTCACATACGTATAAGCTTAATTAGATATCTGAGGAAATTTTTGTGAAATCACCAATTTAACTTGTGTTGATATATATATATATATTTGTTACGAGGTAAAATTGATTAAGTAATTAAAACAAATGAGTTTAACAAAAGTTTTATATTTTTCAAAAAATAATATAAGATTGTTGTACATACAATGACAACCGTGGTTGTATTCTTCGGGAAAACTCTCCTCCAAGTTGATGATTCGGATTCCAACGAATTCTTCTTTACTCCTCTTTACACACACAATACAAAAAAATATTTAAACTTATGATATTACTATATATTCTCCTCTTTAGGGGATGTTAAAAAAAATACCAACAAAGAGAGCCAGCATGAAATTTGCTGCTCATTCGAATACCTCCTCTCTCTACATATCTCTTCTCCGTTCTGTTTCATGCATATCTTCTCCAAGTTTGCCCGCAGAGGGCTCACTCAAGCCACTCCTCTGGGGTGGGAGATTAGCGCTCTCGCGGCTTATTTAAAAAATAATAATTTTATTTTATTTTATAGGTATACATTTTTTTTAGATCACAACATATTTTTTTTTTGAATGGGTGCATAAGGTTCGAAGACCTATAATGACGAGTGATCACATGCAGCCAGGAGAAATATAGTTAAAAAACAATATATAAAAAGCAAACGTGTGGGGTCGTAGGACCCCTGGCATGGGAACGAAGTGCCTCATGCCTTTTCTTCAACTTAGAATATAATTTAATATGAATATTATTTACTTTCCGTCTAGCCTGGGAGCTGGGGCCGCTGGAACTTACGGTAGATAAAAAGAAATAAAAAGAAGTTTGGCGTGGCCTCGCCAAGAGTTCGGCTAATCTCCCCTTCCTCCGCCGTCGCTTGGGCGCTGGGAAGGGAACGCATTTTTGTTACGTTACATTTTCTGTAGTAGAAGGAGATTAAAAAGAGAGAGCAGCTAGTTATATTTTCTTTTATTAAACCCTCAGTGTTGACATTTCGGTCCTGCTTAGGGCCATCCTCAGAGCATTAGGGTTGTAACATTTTCTCCCAATTCACCCTGAGTAAGCCGCGTTAAAGAACTTCGTTCAAATAAATAAATAAAGGAGAAGCTTAAAAGTACTAGTCCTTTTTGGCCGATTTTGTTCAAAAGCTTATTTTCACCCCTTGGGAGGGTGTCTAACTTAAATATAAAATTTCAACCTCGTAGCTCTTTTAGTTCCTGAGATATTTTGTTCAACGACAGACAGACAGACCATGTCGCGAAAACCACTTTTTTTTTTTTTTATTTAGCGGACCTCAAAACATGTATATCCATCAAAATCTCGACATCGAATTTTTGACATGAATCCAATAGGCTACTTTCTATATATTTCATATATAGGTTAAGAGAAAGTAAATAATAATTTCCTTATTTTGTTATGTCACTAAAAAAATTATAACTCTCTGTCCCAATAATCCCTTAGGAATATATTTCATTAAAAAAAACGCATTGAAAAATTCCTTATAATAGTCTAGTCGCTCCTGAACCCCCTTAAGATTATGAATATTGACATTGTAACCTCCTTGACCACACAGGGATGGCTGGTGGCGGACCACGACTTGTGGTTGTTGCTTGGCCCCTTCCCCTTTGGGCATTTTAAGCTGATAGCCAGCAATAAAGGGGTTTGAATAGAATCAATCAACTCAAAATACAACTTTTTTCTTTGATCATAAAATTATTTGTTTTTTGATTAAAATATTAACTGGTATTTTCCCCCCATCCATGATCGTTTAGCAATTCTAGGAAAAGCAGTATTAAATTACAATATTGAAAAGTATTTGAGTTTAATGAGAGTTTATTAATATTACAAAAAAAAAAAGGGTAATTTTTATACAAGTGTCTTTTTTTAATGCTTTTTCAAAAGGCACGTAGGAATGCTCTCTAAATTTATATTTCAAAGAATTTTAAGGAATTTTTAGATACAATTTTTTTTGATGAATTAAATGAGTGAATTTTGCACTTTTAAAGAGAACCCCGTATTCTTAGTCGTTCCTTGAGGAAGAAGGAATCCTGTTATCTTTCCTCCCTCCAATAACTCCACAAATTTTACAAAAGAACTAACTATACTACGAGTTAAAAAAAATAACACTTTGTTTCTTCTTAAGGCCGTTTCACACGGAGGGTTTTCTGGTTATATCGCATGCGATATGACGTCATTTATGACCGTCTGATTGCATGGGTTTTTGGCTGATTCCCTATGTTCTATTTTTTTTACATGCCTTTTTTCTAAACTCAGGCATCGACCAATCACAGAGTCGGATTTTTCACTTCATCCAACATGGCTGACTTTAACCAAAAAGTGAGGTTATTTGATTTTGACAGCTCTGTATTTTAAAGACCTTGTGACTAGGGATGAACGATACGAGTAAATACAAGTACTTACTCGATACTTTTTTTCGATACCAAGTACTTTTGGAATCAATACTTTTGAATCGAGTACCAAGTAAGTATCGGTCAAAAATACTCGTATCGATACTCGGTCAACGTACGCGATGATTAGTTAGGTCGGAGGAACATTTACGTACATTTGTTCTTATTTACAAAAGAAATAAGTGGAATGGCTTGGACCATTGTATTTTAATTTTTATTCTTGGAGTGTTCAAAAGGAAAACTCTTTGAAAAATTATTAGTACTATATAGTACATCTAAAACTGAATTTTTTTTTTCAAGAACTTGATGTTTTATGCCTGTGGAGATTTAATCAAGATTCGCAGGGATTTTGCAGCCAGGAGATTAAATAAAAGATATTTTATTTAATTTCTATTTGCCGACGTTTCGGTCTCCATTCACGACCTTCATCAGGGCAAATATTGTCAATTATACACGATCATAAGTTTTTTAATATTCATTTCAATTAAAAATATACAATTTCGTTTTACTTTGATATGCACAAAAATATTATCATATACTTGCTACTCGGAAGTCTCCGATGTTGAAGGTCATGATTGGCGACCGAAACTTCAGCAAATAGTAATTAAATAAAAAATTTTATTTAATCTCCTCTCTGCAAAGTTCCTGCGAATCCTGATAATATCAGTACTTACTGATGTTTTTTCTTATCTTTAATTGTACGAAAAAATTGACCGATACGAGTAAGTATCGGTACTTTTCAATCGATACCGAGTAGGTACTCGATACTTTGCGACCTATACCAGTATCGAGTAAAAGTATCGATACCTCAGTGGTATCGTTTCATCCCTACTTGTGACAGCTTACGTTTTATTTTTTTGAAATATTTTATAAAAAAAAAAAGGGCAACGTTCGGCCATTCCCGCCACCCTTAGAGTGCGATTATGTTGGAGCTGCGATAAGAGCATAGCAAAGAAAATAGAAACATGCTTTTGAATAGAGCTGTTTATATTAGAGCTGTGCTGAGAATCGTTCTTTGATCCCGATTCATTTTCTTTGCTCTTATCGACGCTCTGATCGGAGATGGATATAGACATTTTAATAAGTGAAGTATTTCTAGGCCCTCTTTGGGGAATAAAAAAAAGAGAAAAATTTTCATAATATATTTTTCTAGACAAACTATTGAATGAAGTGGCACAAAAAACACAAACAAATTGTAAGTTAATCTACAGTATTTTTAAAATAAATAAATAAATGTACTTACTATTTGTTTGACGTTTTTCTGCCACTTCAATTCAATCAACTTTTAAATCTATTTATATTTAATATCTATTATATTTATAATATTTAATACTTAATTTTTAACGAATTCATTTATTAAATGAAGGATATTTCTTATTGAAACAAACCGCCGAAGGGGTCGGCGTAGTCATAATAATATTCACTTATGTTAATGTCAGAGATTTTGCTGACTACTTGATGATTCGTCTTTTTGTTAATCCAAAAAAAAATCTGGTGTGACTGTCGCACAGCACACAACTTTCTCTTACCTTCGGTAATCGAAAGTTGTGTTCTGTGCTTGTCACACCAGATTTTTCGTGTCGACCTATATTTAGTTTCCGCCAATATATTAGAAATTTAAGATGTCAAAATTATAAACATGGGAAAATATTTATATTTTGTTACCATGGCAACCATTTCTGCTATCTTCCCTATGAAATACAAGAGTAAAGTGTGCTTCAAACAATTTTGAGGGCAAAACGAGAATATACATTTGAAAGAGTATCTAAAAAATAATTGATTTTTGAATTTTAATCAAAATCGTTAGAGCGAATTTTGAGAAAATCGAAAAAAACTGAAAAAGTACATCAGTAAAGTACTAGTACTCTTATAGGACAGTGGCGGATCCAGAGGAGTTTCTCGGTGAGGGGGGGGGGGTAATCTGGTGTGACTGGTCGCACAGCACACAATTATTTCTTATAATCAGCAATTTAAAGGTGCATTCTGGACTTGTTTACCAGAATATATACACAAATCATATTTGTAAGCTATAAATTGATGTTTTTTTGACTGTGGAGATTTACTCAGGATTCGCAGGGACTTTGCAGCCAGGAGATTAAATAAAAAAATATTTTATTTTATTTTTTATTTGCCCTGATGAAGGTCGTGGTTGGCGACCGAAACGTCAGCAAATAAACATAAAATAAAAGATTTTTTATTTACCCCTGACTGCAAAGTCTCTGCGAATCCTGAGCAAATTTGTAAGTATTAATTTTAAAATTTTATATTAATATTTTATTTTTAAAAAATAAAATTTTCTCTCAAAAAAAAAAATATTTTTCTCAAATCTCGGGGAGGGGGGGGGGGTAATTAACCCCTTTACCCCCTGGTATAATATAAAAATCTGGTGTGACTGTCGCACAGCACACAACTTTCTCTTATCTTCGGTAATCGAAAGTTGTGTTCTGTGCTTCTCACACCAGATTTTTTTGTTTCGTACATATATTTTAGTTTCCGACAGTACGGTCATTCGAGAATTGTAAAATTTATAAAAATATTGTTCACAGACAGACAGACACACGGACAGACCATGTCGCGATTCAGGGGACCTCAAAACGTGTATATCCATCAAAATCTCGTCATCGAATTTTTGACATGAATCCAATACTTTCTCTCCCTATATATTAACATATATAGATAAGAGAAAGTAAAAATTACAACGTTTTGGCCACTCATTCTGTGACCTCGCAATTCATTTAAGATTACAAAGGTTGTCACAGGTATACAAACCTTAGTAATCTTAACTGAACTATACCTGAAGAAGGCCACAGTACGAGTGGCCGACGTAATTCTTACAAATAAACAGAAAACAAAATTCTTTTATTAATTAACGAAATCCTCCGTCCCATAATCTTCTAAATCTTTTATTAATTCCTTAAAACGGTCAAATGGATACTTGCTCCAGGAAGTGGGTGTGAAGGAGAGCGAGAAGAGGGGGAGGGCAAATTAGTAAAAAAAAAAAAAAAAAAAAACGAAAATTTCTTAACATGTTAAAATTTGAGAAATTTAGCCTTAATATTTGAATCTTGTTTTCATGGAGGTCTCTGCATTCCAAAGACGGATCCAGACGTGTTTCTCGGCGGGGGGGGTAATTACCCCATTTACCCCCTTGTATCCGCCCTTGCTGCATTCTAGTATAGGAGGATACGTGTAAATAAACCACCCCCACTCTTTGCTCTGTATAATTGTTATTTTGAAATTCATCATATGAAAATGAAATTAGAAATAAATAAATATTTAGAAATTTTAATAAGAATATTAATTATATTTTGGTTGCTCTGGGTGTGTTCTTTGCACACAATGCCTACATCATCCATATTTGAAACAAAGTCAATATTGACTTGTGTGTGTGTGGGTGGAACCCTTTGCGGAGGTGATTTTTGCCAAGGGCTGCTTGGCAAATTGGCAAAGGGCACCACCACCACCACCCTCCCTTTTGGATTCTCCACAGAAGGGTAATTGGTTGAATGCGTCGTCTCTCCCCTCTCTTTCTCTTTTCTTATCTCTCTCTCTCTCATGTATGTATCTTGAGCAAGGAGTGTCTCCAATCCTCCCTCCTCTAACTTAACCACATCTTTTTACTTTCTCTTACCTATATATATGTTAATATACTATATATAGAGAGAAAATATTGGATTCATGTCAAAAATTCTAGATTTTGATGGATATACACGTTTTGAGTCCAAAAAGTAGGAAAGAATTTCTAGTAGTAAATTCAAAGGGGCGCTCTGCTCTCACTGTCGATTTTCTTGGCATTAAACATTTTAATAGTAAACTAGCCGCGCCGCCCGCCTTCGGCGGGCTTCGCGTCTAGCCAGGGGGGCTACGCCCCCTGGACCCCCTTCAACTGGCTTCGGGCCGCCTGCGGCGGACCCTCGCCTTTTCTTAATTATGAAAAGAAAATTAATTTTTTTTTTTTTTTTTTTTTTTTTTTTTTTAACATTCACACTTTTTTCTCATTCACGCTCACACTCACACACACATTCACACAGTCTTTTCGGCAACTTAGGCCATTTAAGACTTTGACGATAACCGTTGTAATTAATATATCAATTTGGTGTTCAGGCATTTTCTATTTAAGCCATCTGGTATCCAAATGGCTTAAATAAAATCATCGGACTGCCTGGGTCCGAACCCGCGACGTTTGGTATAGGAGGTAGGCACGCTAACTACTACGCCAGACCCGGGGGCAAAAGAAAATTAATATTACTACGCATCCCAATCCAGTGCCTGCTTGAGCATTTGTTTAGCATTCATGGAATACACAAATGAAAAGAATACTTAAATATTTCTCTATACATTTCCTATGGGAGAAATCGTAACTTTAAGAATTAATAACTCAAAAAGTTATAGGAATTTCGGGACCCGAGTATTTTTCCGGGGCTCTCCATAACGTCCTCTATAAGAATGCAAAATTTCGTTTCAAAATTCCAACGGGAAGTTGGTCAAACAGAGCGTGACAGACGGACGGACAGACAGACAGACAGACAGACGGATACACCGCAATTATTATTATATATAGATACACATTAATTGTAATTTTGCCTGTCCAACACTAAATAAATTGTTCGATGACCGTAGGTCCGGCCCTGTTCTAATATATCGGCGGAAACTAAATATATGTCGACACGAAAAATCTGGTGTGAAAAGCACAGAACACAATTCTCTTACTAAAGCTGAGAGAAAGTTGTTTTTTATTTAAAACTCATTTACTTTCTCTTACCCTATATATGAAATATATAGAGAGAGAAAGTATTGTTTTTCTAATATTATTTATTTATTTTTTTTTTCCTTTGAGGAAAAATCCAGAGAATTTTCCAAAAACAAGTGAACTATAAGTCAACGATAAATTAATTAATTATTCATTGGGTTCGAAATTTTGCATACATAAACTAGATATATATTCCAAGAATTGGAAAGCTTTTGGTAAACATCGGACCCCTTGTCAAATAAATTTTTCCTTTATAGAGTACAATGATATAGGTATACGTATATTCACTGGATACCGCTCCATTAGAGCAATAACATTATAATCCAAATTGATGAGTGGTAGGGTAGTAATAAAACTCCCAGTTTAATTTTTTTTTTTTCGATTTTCTCAAAATTTGCTTCAACGATTTTTTTTAAATTCAAAAATCAATTATTTTTTAGATGCTCTTTAAAATGTATATTCTCATTTTGCCTTTGAAATCTTTTGAAGACCACTTTACTCTTGAACTCCATAGAAAAGATAGGAGAAATGGTTGCCATAGTAACAAAATATAAATATTTTCCCATATTATACATCTTGAATTCTAATCATGGGGGGGGCAGCTCCAGTGGTGTAGTGGCAAAATTTTCAAAGTGGCAACGCTAAATACATGACTTACCAATGGAGGGGGGTGCTTCCGGGAGCCCTCCCCCGGAAAATTTTAGAAAAATTAATAGTGAAATGGTGCGATTCTAGACTATGATCTACTCATATCTTAAATCATCATCTTCTTAAAGGCTTATCTTAAAGCCTACCAAATCCTAATTTAACTTCAGGAATTTATTAAGTCAGTACAAGGTGTAATAGGTAACTATGCATAATTTTCATAGAAAAAGAAAAAAATCTGGTGTGACTGGCGCACAGCACACAACTTTCTCTTACCTTCGGTAATCGAAAGATGTGTACTGTGCTTGTCACACCAGATTTTTTGTGTCGACATGTATTTAGTTCCCGACAGTACGGAACATATGAATTCAGATGTAAAATTTATAAGTATGGGAAAATATTTATATTTTGTTACCATGGCAACCATTTCTCCTATCTTCCCTATGAAATACAAGAGTAAAGTGGTCTTCAGAAGATTTCAATTGCAAAATGAGAATATACATTTTAAAGAACATCTAAAAAATAATTGATTTTTGAATTTAAAAAAAAATCGTTGGAGCAAATTTTAAGAAAATCCAAAAAAACTGAAAAAGTACATCAGTAAAGTACTTGTACTCTTTGGCCGATTTTGATTAAAAGCTTATTTTTCCGGTCCCGGGGGTGTTTAACTTAAATATCAAATTTCAACCTCGTAGCTCAATTCCTTCATGCTTAAAATTGAACACAGACACACACACACACACACACACAGACAGACCATGTCGCGAAAACCACTTTTTTGGATTCAGGGGACCTCAAAACGTGAAGATCCATCAAAATCTCGACATCGAATTTTTGACATGAATCCAATACTTTCTCTCTATATATATATTACATATATACATAGGTAAGAGAAAGTAAAAATAGATGTAAAATATTTTTATACAGTATATATGTTTTAGTAACAATAATATTAAGGCTTGGCACAAAGACTAAAAAATCTGGTGTGACTGGCGCACAGCACACAACTTTCTCTTACCCTCGGTAATCGAAAGTTGTGCTTTGTGCAAATTTTTTGTGTCGACATGTATTTAGTTCCCGACAGTAGGGTACAATTGAATTCAAGATGTAAAATTTATTACTTACTTTACTTTACTTTACGCGATCTGCCTCCAGATTTGTTCATCATCGCGCGGTCCTTTGGGCCTATTCGCGTAAAGTAAAGTAAAGTAAGTAATAAATTTTACATGTAAAATTTTTTTTTTTTTTTTTTTTTTGTTTTTAAAAACATTCACACTTTTTTTTCTCATTCACACTCACACTCACACACACATTCACACAGTCTTTTCGGCAACTTAGGCCATTTAAGACTTTGACGATAACCGTTGTAATTAATATATCAATTTGGGGTTCAGACATTTCTATTTAAGCCATCTGGTATCCAAATGGCTTAAATAAAATCATCGGACTGCCTGGGTCCGAACCCGCGACGTTTGGTATAGGAGGTAGGCTTGTAAAATTTATAAACGTGGGAAAATATTTATATTTTGTTACCATGGCAACCATTTCTCCTATCTTTTCTATGGAGTGCAAGAGTAAAGTGGTCTTCAGAAGATTTCAATCACAAAATGAGAATATACATTTTAAAGAGTATCTAAAAAATAATTGATTTTTGAATTTTAATCAAAATCGTTGGAATGAATTTAGAGAAAATCGACAAAAACTGAAAAAGTACATCAGTAAAGTACTAGTACTCTTTTGTCGATTTTGTTCAAAGGCATATTTTCACGATCCCGGGGGGTGTTTAACTTAAATATAAAATTTCAGCCTCATAGCTTAATTCCTTCATGCTTTAAATTGAACACACACACAGACAGACCATGTCGCGAAAACCACTTTTTACTTTCTCTTACCTATGTATATATGTAATATATATATAGAGAGAAAGTATTGGATTCATGTCAAAAATTCGATGTCGAGATTTTGATGGATCTTCACGTTTTGAGGTCCCCTGAATCCAAAAAAGTGGTTTTCGCGACATGGTCTGTCTGTCTGTCTGTGTGTGTGTGTGTGTGTGTGTGTTCAATTTAAAGCATGAAGGAATTGAGCTAGGAGGCTGAAATTTTATATTTAAGTTAAACACCCCCGGGACCGGAAAAATAAGCTTTTAATCAAAATCGGCCAAAGTGTACTAGTACTTTACTGATGTACTTTTTCAGTTTTTTTCGATTTTCTCAAAATTTGCTCCAACGATTTTTTTTTTTAATTCAAAAATCAATTATTTTTTTCTCAATTTTTTTTCTCTTTAAAATGTATATTCTCATTTTGTGATTGAAATCTTCTGAAGACCACTTTTACTCTTGTATTTCATAGGGAAGATATGAGAAATGGTTGCCATGGTAACAAAATATAAATATTTTCCCATACTTATAAATTTTACATCTGAATTCATATGTTCCGTACTGTCGGGAACTAAATATATGTCGACACAAAAAAATCTGGTGTGACAAGCACAGAACACAACTTTCGATTACCGAAGGTAAGAGAAAGTTGTGTGCTGTGCGCCAGTCACACCAGATTTTTGGATTCAGGGAACCTCAAAACGTGAAGATCCATCAAAATCTCGACATCGAATTTTTGACATGAATCCAAAACTTTCTCTCTCTATATATATTAACATATATACATAGGCAGGGGCGCCGGAACGAATTTGAATCAGGGGGGGCAACCTCTTCCTATATGGAGATGATATGATTGCCCTCGGGGCTTGGTGTAGGGGTTAGAGTGCTAACCTCGTATACCGAACGTCGCGGGTTCGGACCCCAGGCAGTCCGATGATTTTATTTAAGGCATTTGGATACCAAATGGATACCATGTGAGTGTGAATGAGAAAAAAGTGTGAATGTTAAAAAAAAAAAAAAAGTGATGTGATTGAAAGGGA
>JAKCPI010003712.1:0-14874 GCA_023213315.1 Euborellia annulipes | reverse complement strand
AACACCAGTTTAGCAATTGGCATATTATGAAAATAAACAATGTTAATTCACCTGATCTCTAAAAGAAATACAGATGAACCCACCTTGGACAGGAATTTTATTAAGCAAATAGGGTTTTAAATAAGATAAGAAATAACGTGAAATTATAACAAAAAAAATAAATTTATAAATAAAGAACGAAAAATAAATAAATAAAAAATGACAAAGAAAAAAATATAAATTGAAAATCTTAAACCTAAATTTTATTATTAATTAAAAGTAATGTCAATAATGAGGGGATAATTATAATTAAAAGATAGTAATCCGTGGTTTAAATAATGTCAGATATAGTTCGATCTTTGTTATCTAAATAAGGATGGATTGAAACAGGAAAAAAGTTAGTTTAACTCATCTGTAATGAATGATGTCTCCATTGCAGGCTGCTTTCCAAGTCTTTTCCTTCAGTCACAATTGTCAAATCAAATGAAGGTATTGGAAATGATTGGTCGCAATTACGATTTTAACGATTATAACATAGAACATTCAATAACATTAATAACATATGTTTTTTAACCAATAAACATTTGAGCTCAAACACGTGGACTGGCCATGGGATTCATACAAAAAAAGAGAGAGATTGCATCATGAGGCTAGCATGGCACGTTGACAGGGCCAAGAGTCGATTGTGAGACTAGACATTCCAGTGACAGAATGAATTAGTACCATCACTCGCCGCTAGGAGTGCTCAATCTCAACAACATGGTCTCATTTATTCCCGGGTGATTTTGGCGTTAACACATTGTTTAGTTGAAAAAGATGCATAATGCAATGGCTATTTTAAAGAAAAAGACTTGATAACATAGAAAAGAATGAGAACTGATTCAAAGGAAGTAGAAACACCTTAGATTGAATATGGAACTGAGAGAGCGGCTCAAGAAAGCGAGAATCATCGGGCACCTAAACAAAATGTTAATCAAACAAGATAGAAATAAATCTTTTTTTTTTTTTTTTTTTTTCGATATTTAAATAGAAATAAAGGTGTACTCTGTATCCTATCAATTTCTTTAAAATTGAAATCATATTTTATAAAAATAAATTAATAATATATTCTAGTGAGAATTATAGTGGCGAAAGTCGGAAATTCAACAATTCGGGAAAAGGCGTTTGAAAGTTTTATAAACATATACATTTAAATAGCCTGGCAACAAATGAAAAGGCCAGAATCGATAGCAACGAATGGAAATAAATTTAGGCACTTTGGCACTCAAAAGAGAAGTCGTTTTAACAATGTTTCTTAGGCTTAACTCAAAAATTGAATTTTCGGACTTTCGCCACTATGATTCTCAGCTGGCGATATAATCCGGAGAGAAGTTGCTGTTGAAGTTGGGAAAAAGAAAGTACAGGAGCAGTAAGGAAAAGAAAGCCTTTATATGCCAAATGCCTAAGGAGACAAAATTTATTCGCTCTTATATAGGCTTTGGTTTATTTCAGACACAAAAGTTGTAATTGTTCTTAATGCCCAAAAGTTAGCGCACATGTACATTGTAATAAAATATAAACCTACTGGGAACGAGGATGGACGAATTAATTTTGTCCTAAACGTCTCCTTGGGCATGTGACATGCAAAGGCTTTCTTTTCCTTTTCTTTGCTGCTCCTTTTCTTGCTCTTCCCCAACGTAAATACAAAATATAATAATTAGATTACTCACCAAATATAGCACAGGGGATAGTGAAATGAGCTCGTGGAACAGCAAATTTCAAATTTGATGAGCAAAAATTAAGAAAAATCACTCGTCGATTTTACAGGCGTTTGAAGAATTTCTGTAAAAGAAAAATTATTTTCTGTAATTCCAAGAGATAATTTTAAAAACAAAGAATTAGTTTAGATATTGATATTTGATTATATATATATTTGAATTTAATATTTATTTACCTAAGCCCAATTTAGATTTTATATATATAATTTTGGAGTTTAGGCTTTCATAGTTGTTTTCATTAGTAAAAGAATTTGATTTTCGGATTAACTATGGTTTATTTGTAAAAATTACGTTCCGGCCACTCATTCTGTGGCCTTCATCAGGGTCAATTCAGCCAAGATTATAAAGGTTGTTACATCTGAATTTGAATCTCAATTCAATTCAATTGAGATTGTAACAGATAATCTTAGCTGAATTGTATCTGAATGAGTAGCCGAAACTCTTTAATTTTTACATATAAACCACAATTAAACCATTAATCAAATTCTTTTACTAATTTATATATATATATATATAAAATTTTTTAAATTATTTTTTTATTCAATAAAATTTATTTATGCAAATAATTCGACAGATGAAGTTATTTTTAATCAGAAGAATGTAAAAATTTTACATTTTAAAATAATGATATGTTTTTTACAAGAAAATTTAAGAGAATTAAATTTCTTAATTGAAAAAGTAAAAAATGAAATTCTTTTTCATCCGAAAAAGATCTGTGGCTGTAGGCTTAATGATGATGGAGTCATAAAAAAAAACAAGACGAATGCAGCCAAATATTCTTTTATTTTAAATCTCGCCCTCACGGCTGTGGTTTCGGCCCGAGGTCTAGGCCATCTTCAGAGCTGCATACATATACAATAAGAAAAGCATACATTAAAATTAGCATTGGCGAGATTTAAAATAAAAGAATATTTGGCTGCATTCGTCTTGTTTTTTTTATGACTCCATCATCGAAATTCTTCTTGTTTCAAATCATTAATTTAGTGGATAAATAAATAATTTATTATAGGCTTGTAGTGGGTATATATATAATTTCCATCTTTGTTTAAAGAGTTAGAAGAGTTTGAAATATTAAATATATTAAAACAGCTTTATTATTATCCCTTAAGTTGCTTTAAAATTTAAATTCATAATAAGTGAAGAAAGTAAAAGGCAAATATTAGAATTATAAAGATACAAAATTATCAAGAAATGTAAAAAAAATCTAATCGAATTTGGGCATAGGTGAATAAATATTAAATTAAAAGTTGAAATTAAGAATAAAAATTATAAAATATCCACGTGAAGAGATTCCAAATGTTAATCAAATGTTTTAAAAGGTTAAATTATGAAATTAAGGTGAAATCGTTTGGTTTCTTGACTTAGTTTAAAATTTCTTCCACTATTTGAATAATATATATATACAATTGCAAAAAGCAAAATAATTATTAATAGATTACTCACTGAATTGTAGGAAGTGCAGCAAAGGCGTTAAGGTGAGTTTGACGTTACGACAAATTGCAAAAGGATCGAATTCTGTAAAAACATAAGAAAGAAAATTAATTAATATAAATCCATATGCTTAGCATCAATTAAAAATATTTTTCTTGTCATTCAAGTCATAGTTTTTCTATGATTATTTAAATAATTCATTTCATTTTCTTATTATAATTAAGACCACCTATATATTTAAATATAAAAAATAAAGCTCAAAAAATAAAAATGAAATAATAACATTCATGACAAGACAAATGAGAAAATCAATTTTTGTACATTTTTTAACAAAATTTCCTTTTTAACTTTTTAAACGTATTAAGTTTAAAACTAGTTAAAAAGCATGTGAACGAAATTATTTAAATAAATAATTAAAAGAAATTCTATATGACAGCCAGACTTTAAAAAATTTGCATCAAATAAATTAATTTTGACCGAGTTGAAAAATATGAAAATAAAATGAATTATTTAATAAATACTAATCATTTGAATATTTAAATATGATTTATTATAAAACTAAAGTGATCCAAAAGGGTAAAATATTAAAAGAGAAGAAAATGAGTGAATAAAATTTGAAAGTTGAAAATTGTCAGGTTAAGAGCTTAAAAATTAATTATATTAGTGATTTATATTTCTGAACAAATGAAATAAATATTTAAATGAATTACTAACCTTTAAAATTAAAATAGAAGAAAAGAAATATAAAAAAAATCCAAGTTTTGTATATTGCCAGGCGGTGAGATCCTTTGCGTGTTGCTGCCAGTGGAAATGTCAGATGAGATAAAGAGACGAGGCATCAGTTCAAAAAAGTGTAGGCAGAGACGAGTCACTTTCGGAATTCACCTATCAAAAATTAAAATATTTAAACATATATAATTAATTTAATTTAATTTAATTTTAAAAATATTATTTTAATAACATTCTATAAAATTAAAATAAAAAAATGTCTTCTAAAATAAAATGGAAACGAGGGTTTTTTAAATGAGAGAATGCAAGTAAAATTATTTGAATTTAAATTAATATATTTAAAAATTTTTTACCAGTGCTTACCAGTAAATTTAATATTCATACTTAAATTTCAATTAGGCATTGATATTATATTCTTTTCCTAATTAAGAAATTATTGTACCTCGGACCCGTTTTTCCTTCCCATATTCATGTATCACAAATTTGTTTCAACGATTTCACATTTTTTTTTATAAATAGTTGTATAATTGATTCATTAAGAAATATATACTCCAACATATTAAAAACAATTTAACTACCTGTGTTTTTTCAATTTTTGATAAAATAATTTTTGTAGCAAATCCGTGGTGATCTCTGTTTTCTCATTTTTATGTGATATTCCTCTCTAACCAGAGTAGCTCTTGTCTGAAATTATCAGTGAATTTGCTACTGTTAAAGCAAGGGCGGATCCAGAGGTGTTTCTCGGGGGGGGGGGGGGGGGGTAATTGTAAAAATTTTTCCATGTGCCGTTCGCGGAACCAAAAATTTTTCCCATCCGGAAAAATATTTTACCTTTTTTTTAGAGACCCGAAATTTTTTTCGCCCGCGGAACCAAAAATTTTTCATGCTCCGTTCGCGGTTTCTAAAATTTTTCCCGTTTTTCAAATCTCGGGGGGGGGGTAAAAGGGGTAATTATCCCCCCCTTGTATCCGCCCTTGTGTTAAAGTATGCAAAATCTTGAATAAATATACAGGTCTATATTCTTATTACCCTTTATAGAGATTGGATCATTCCGCCGATCCCAGCCCCACCGCGGGAATAATAAGGCGAGGGAAGAAGAAGAAGAAGAAGAGAAAAATGAAGATAAAATCGTCGCTTTAGAAGTTCCACTGATTTTGTATTTATGTTACTAATTAATTAAAACAGATAGAAAGTACAATCTAATTAAATTTTCATAATTTTTTACTTTCTCTTACCCTATAGATGAAATAGGCCTATATAGAGAGAAAGTATTGGATTCATGTCAAAAATTTGATATCGAGATTTTTACTTTTCAAGGTCCCCTAAAACCAAAAAAGTGGTTTTCTATGAACAAAATACCTCAGGAACTAAAAGAGCTACGAGTGTGAAATTTTAATATTTAAGTTAGGTACCCCCTCCCACCCCCCACAAGGGGTGAAAATAAGCTTTTAAACAAAATCTACCAAAAAATACTAGTACTTTACTGATGTATTTTTTCAATTTTTTTTTTTTTTTTTTTTTTTTTTTTTGAATTTCTCAAAATTCGCTCCAACAATTAATTCATAAATGAACTTTTTTTTTTTTTTTAATCGAAATTTTTTCGTTTTTACCTGAGCCCCGAGAGGCTCGGCCATCTCAAAGATAAAAGTTTTATTATATTATTATTATTATACTATATATTAATACAGTATATTTCATTTTTTGTATTACTTTTAACTACATATGCGACACATTTTTTCAAACAAAACGCCGAAGGCGTGTGACGCGGCTAGTTTTAATTTAAAAATCTCTCAGTAGGATGCTATTTAAGAATGATCTACACTTTTTCACAAATATTATTGGTAATCTATTTAGAATCAGAGTCGAAACCAGAAATTTTTTTTTTTTTTTTTTTTTTTTGTTTCACTGAAAAAGGGTTGTGGTTTTGTTTGTGCCCAAGAGGCACAAAACCCCCCAGAGCATTAAGTTCAAAAAAGTAAGAATCAATTTTTTTTAGGCAGGAGAGGAATGATGGCCATTATAATTAAGAGGGACAATTTTTTCTTTCTTTTTTATCTTGGAGTTGATTTTTTTGGGAGGCAAGATCGCCTTGACTAACCTGAATTGAATCGAAATATCGAAGTACAAATACTAGACTTATATCAAGAATGATGATTATATGTTTTAAAAATAATATAATATAAACATAATTAAAAAAATTTCTTTAAAATTCTTTCCGGGATAATTTAAATAATTATCTTTAAAAAAAAATCGAAAATTAGAAATAAAAATAGAATAAGACTTATTCAAGGTTTTTCTTTCAAATTTAAATATCAACGCTGGCCCAAATGAGAGACGTGAGTCGTTAGAGTTCCTAATGATTTTCACACTCCAATACAGAGGCCTACCGAGGCAGTTGAGGGCCTGGGGCGTCACTAGAAGAGGGGGCCTTATACATTTTGTACCAGAGGTGTATATTGAATTTTTCGGGGGGGGGGGGGGGTACTCATCTTTAAATATCCCTTTCCTCCATACATAAAAATAGTTTTAAAATACCGTATATCCCTGAACCCCGAGGGGCCAAGGCCTCTCAAAGACAAATTTTCATTAAATTTTTAAATATTTGGGGGCATAAGCCAGCCTGGGGAGGAACCCTCTCCTCCCCCCTTCGATACGACTCTGCTCCTATATATATATATTGTAAATGTGTCTGTCTGTCCTTCTGTCACACTGACCAACTTCCCAATAGAATTTTGAAATGAAATTTTGCACACATTATGAAAAGTCCACTCTAATCCCTATTTGGGAAGTTTTAAAAAATTTTTAAAAATTCAGAATTTTCCTATTGGAAAGTATTGGGTTCAATCTAAAGTCAATTTTCTTATTATTAAACTAGTCGCTCTACCCGCCTTGAACGGGCTTCACCCCGTGGATTTTCCTCCAATTGGATCGGGCCCACCTGCGCCGCTGACCAAGGGCGGATCCAGAGGTGTTTCTCGGAGGGGATGGGGGGTATTCTCAAAATTTTTTTTTTCGCGAAACCAAAGTTTTCCGGACACAAAAATTTTTGCCGCCCGCGGAACATTCCCTCTTTTTGCGGAGCCAAAAATTGTTTCCCCGTCCGTAAAAATACTATAAAATTTTACCTTTATTTTAGAGACGCAAAATTTTTGTCACCCGCGGAACCTAAATTTTTTTCATGTGCCGGCATTCCCTCTTTTGCGGAACCGAAATTTTTCCCCCGCACATAAAAATATTTTACCTTTCAAATCTCGTGGGGGGGGGGGTAATTACCCCCTTACCCCCCCCCCCTCCCTTGTATCCGCCCTTGCCACTGGCTCTCGCCTTTCCTTAATCATGCCCGCAATTTTTCAGAAAATTCATTTCAGACAATTAATAGAAATATACATAAGTAGCTCATTAAGAAATATGTACTGTATATCCACTTGTCTTAAAAAATTTTCAATTTGTCCCTTGTCCCCATGACCTCTCATGAATGGAATAAGCACCTGCCTCTATTTTCCCCAAAACCTACAATCTCCAAATCTTCAAATATAATCTCCCTTTTTTACTTTTAGATCTCCCAGGGGAAGAGACCTCCTCCTAAACTTATTTATTTTTTCCCTTGTTCTTAGATCTTTGGACCTTTCATAATAAAATCATTTTACTTTGTTTATGTATTGTATTTTTTATATAAAATATACCTATCAGAAAATTTCGTTAACAATTTTTATTCATTTTCTTTTCATTATTTTCTTATTATATAAAGATTGGTTATGATTTGAAAAGTAGAGATAAAACCAAATACTTTTCGTTGGAAAAATTCTGAATTTTCCCAATCTTTTAACGTTCTTGAGATATTTTGTTCACAGACACCACACAGACAGACCATGTCGCGAAAACCACTTTTTTTGAACTCAGGGGACCCCAAAACGTGTATATCCATCAAAATCTCGACATCGAATTTTTGACATGAATCCAATACTTTTTCTCTCTATATATTAACATATATATAGAGGTAAGAGAAAGTAAAAAAACAAAGTGGTAAATCTTTGATTTGAATCTTCTATTAGAAAAGAAACGAGAGCACAAAAACTATAAAAGATTCTTTGAAGAATTGTATTATAATTAAAATACTTGTGTAACGTTTAAAGTCTCTTTAGCCTAAGCATGCTGAAAAGACTTTAAAAAAAAATTATGTTTGAATAAGTACTACTCATCCGATACCGGCATCAAGTACTCATATGAGATCCAAACTATCGATACTTTTTTCGGGTCCCTAATTAGAAATAAGAAAGAGCGAGTACAAAAGCAGCAAAAACAAAAAGCCTTTGGATGCCATAAGCCGAAGGGATTGTTTTGGTGAATTTAGAAACAATAAAAAACCCAACAGAGTCCCCGAGTGGTGTGGGGGAGGGTAGATTTTTTAATCACTAATCATTTTCTTTAATAAGTACGTTTCTTTTTAATAAAAAACAAATCATTTATTGGGAAAGGGAGTAGACTGTCATAAACCCTACCCTCGAAAAAATTTCTGGGATAGGTCTGGTGAACCTCTGATCTCAAAACCAAAAGCGAGACTTTTATCTCTGGCCCAGATAGCCATACCGCTGGGGTTGCAATTTTGATTAAGAAAAGGAAGAATCAAAAATAAGGGAGCCTATCAAGAGACAATAAAAATTCCAACGTTCCCTACAAGGGCTTACTTGTTCATTTTGAGTTAAATTATTATTTTATCTGGCCTCAGAACAAGAAGCGAGACTTTTTCTTGTTATGAAGCCCAGTATTAGTTAAATCCCTTCAGATTAAAAAAGTAAACTTCGTTCGAAACGTCTTAATTTAGCTGACGAAATTTAAATTATACTTTTTTTGATCTGGAATGAGAAAATAAATTCCCGATTTCGTTATCATCCGGTTTTCTCTAAAGCTCCCCAAGTATTCAGGTAAAAAAAATTATTAGTTTGTAATCAGAATTTACTTGGAGAAAGTAAATAGAGCCAATGCTAAGGATGTCTCCCACCATTACTCTCCCAACAATTCCCGTGAGTCATGAGTTTGACCAACTCCTAAAATACCCCCTCTAATGGTACCCAAAGCGTAAATAAGCATAAATGAATGAATTACGATTTGATTTCGTTTTAACGAGTCACACTGACGACACCAAGTCATAAGAGGATAATTTTAGCAAATCAAACACACAACGTCACTATATCCTATGACAATTCCCGACTTAAATGATGATTTAATCTTCTTAGATTTATAAATAACATTTATTCCTATTTTAAATGAATTAATTGATTGGAAACCGTAAGAAGTCATTTGAATTAATCTTCCAAGAAAAAAATAAATAAAAGGAGAATTCGTAATGAATGAATGTTAATGTAAATATTTGATTTCCGTTATTTCATTCATGAGATTTTCAAACAAAAATAGGAAATGAATGAAATTGTAGAAAAAAAAACAATTTTGACTCTCTGACTAAGCAATACTATAGCGTAACAATTGTAGCTCTATTACATGACTCGGCTACAAAAAAAATAGAAGAAAATTTCACGGGAAAGAGAGAATTTGAAGATTCTATCGCCAGAAAATTAAATTAAAAAATAAAATTGGGACAAAAATAAGAAAAAAAAAACTGAGAAGAGCAAGAATTAAAGAATTCTAAGGAAAATGAAGAAATAAATAAATCTGATTGACAAATACAGTAATTATGAAATGAAAAAGAAATATGAGCAGATTTATGCTGAGGAACTTTGACAGATGAAACAATTTAATCTATCTCGCTTTAGAATCAGAATTCATGGTGCTTGCCTTTATTCTATCCTTACTAGCCATATTTTGTTGCATTTGCAGTATGTGTACAAGCATATTCAACAGTATAATATTAATTATTTCTATTTGAAATAATAATCTTAACAAAAATACCAATACAAAACGTAGTTACTTCACTATCGTTAAAAGATCAATCAGGGCCAAATCTTCAAACACTTGACTTCTACCGAAGGGGGCATCATATTTCTCTGAAATCCCCCCCCCCCCCAATAATTTTTAAAAGTCAGCGCCCTTGTTTGAAATTGATAGAATTGGACGCTCTTCTCTCTCCCCACCATTGTATCAAGGTTCAGATGTATAAAAACAGTATATAATTTATCAGTGAAATGAAGTTTATATATACTTACTTTGATGAATTCATTTTCTAAGTGGTGCTGGTTGCAGTTCCCCCGGGCGCGGAGTTGAAAAAGTTTACAGGGTTGGGATTGGTCCTTCCTAGAAAAGAGGAAAAAACCATCAATAAATAAAATAAATTTATGAAATCTCTAAAAAGAAATTAATATTCGCTAAAAATTAGAAAATTTTAAATTCCCGTCCTCAAGAGATTTACTATAAATAGAAAATCTGGTATGCCTGGCCGCACAGTACACAATTTTCTCTTAGATAATCTTAAATTGCATGAGGTACTGTGAGGGACAATATTAATGTTTAAAAAAATATATATATTTTTTAAGTTTCCATTAAAAATATTTTGGTCATATCATGGTTCAAACCTAGAAACATTCCAATAAAGGTTTTCATTTTCTTTTATAAAAACAATAAAATAATCACAAGTAGAAAACGTATGGGTGGGACTTAATATTGTCCCTCACTATACATAGACACACTATCTCACCTCAATTCATCAGTCGAGATTTACTCTCGGGTTATTTTTTCTCTTTAATATCTGCGCTCTCCAATAGTCCAATTTTAAACTTGATTGAGAATAAAAAAGAGATAAAAAAAAATATATAGTAAACCCCGAGAAGAAAAAGCATAAGAATAGAGTGTGCTTCAAACAGATTTTGGGGGAATAAGAGAATAAAATCTTTTAATCATAAGATGATTATGATGATCATGAAGTCTTTTCAATAAACCTCGTGAAATCGTCAGTTCACCTTGTGTGCGGTCGCCCAATTTGACGATTAGTAAATAATTGGTCTCTATAAGTTACACTTCTAGGCTTATCATTATAAGAGAGCATTTTAAGTGGGAAACGCCATTTTTTACCAGCAGCTTCAGCAATGTCATCTCGAATTTAAAAAATGCAACTAAATAATAATAATATCTTATTTAATTAAACTCCTTTTGCTCTCTTTAATTTTGCCAAATTTATTAAGAAGATTCATTATAGCTACAAGTTATATAGTATGTAAAAGAGGACGTATTTTTTCTTTGAATTAATTTTCATCATTCAGATTAAATTCATTGATTTTTAGTGAAGATGGAGGGAGGGGGGTTGATTCTTCTGACGATTTTTTTTCATCATCCGTTTTAATCATTTCATATTAAAGGAGTTAAATGACTAATCAAATATTTTTCTCAGTAAGGAATTTTTAAAATGATGCAAACAAGAAAGATTTTAGCAACAAAAATGTATGCTTTAGAAAGAAATAGGTTTCAAATTTCTAGGTTGGTTTGTGGTTGAAAAGGTATTCGTCTTTAACTAACAGCGAGAGAGGAGAACTTAACCAGAACATCAATATGAAGTGGCCAAATAAATAGATCGAGCTATTTTTCTTTCTAGGAAAATTTAATTTTAAAAATGCACGATCGCCTGAAGAACGGCGTATGGCCTGACGATGATGAGGGGGGATCTGGAAAACCTTGGCACCCTTAGCTTGAGTAACTCGTGGTCGCCATCCACGAACTCACAAAATGTGATCCTCTTAGTGATCTAATAGCATCTATTTAATTTAATTCAATTTTTTTTTCCAAGGAGACGCATAAAAAAAGTGAATCCTGGTTCGAGTTCAGGGTTAATCAAACACTAATTCATTTTGCAAATAATATCCCATATTAGAGAAAGTTCATACGTATATTGGCTGATGTTTCTAGTACTATTTCGCCAGAAGAACTCCAGGAATGCTATATAAAAAGGCTGATAGGAAATCGTCAGAAAAATATGGAGGGGGTGGGGATTTTATGTGAAGTATGCTAAATGGAATAATGTAATTTTAATTATAATATTCTATAGCTCTTTGAGTTAAATATGTTTTAAACTACTAAAGTAGCGTTCGTTTAAAGTTTTTCTTATTCATTGGGAAGAGGGAATTATCTCCCAAAACTTCATCCCTCAATGTCCCCGATTATGTCTTATATAATTTTAATAGTAAATCTAATCATAAATAAAAACATATTGAGAAACGAAAACAAAAGAGAAAAGGTCGCCTGCGATCTTGGAATCGGCAACCATATTTACATCCGTGAGCTGAGGAGTGCATAATCTTCCTTTTCTTTTTTTTTGCCTTTATTCATTGCAATTCATACTTATAATTTCATAATTTAAACTTATCGGTAAATGGTTAAAAAAAAAAAGGTTAAACTCAGGGAGGTATTGCATTTCATCCCCAAATGGCTTTTTACTTTCTCGTAGAGAATATAAAGAGAAAGTATTGTAATCGTAAAAAAATTCGACTTTGAGATTTTGATGTTTCTCCACGTTTTAGACCTCCCTGAATCAAAAAATACCATTTTGGGCATTATGTCTGTGTATGTGTGTGTGTGTGTGTGTGTGTGTGTGAACACGATTGTTTAAAAACCAAAGCAGCTAGATCAATGAAATTTGGTATATACTCCTTACACTAGAATTTTAGATTTGGAGTAAATACGCTACTTGGAAGTAGTACTTTATCTAAAGAGTTTTTTCAAAAATTTTGAAATTTTCACTTTTTTTGATATATATTATGATAAAACCCCCCCCCCCCCCCCCCCCCCCGCGCGGGGCGCCCAGGCGGCCCCCCCCCCCCCCCCCCCCCCCCCCCCCTCCTTATATACATACCAGTACTTACTTTTTCTTTTTTTTTTTTTTTTTTTAGGATTTTTTTTTGGGGTTAATTAATTTAAAATTTAAAATTTTTTTTAATCTATCCCCCCCCCGGCCCCCCCCCCCCCAAAAAAAAAAATTAACCCCGAATTTTAAAATTTAAAATTTAAATAAAAAAAAAAAAACAAAACAAAGGGGAAAAATTAAAATTTTTTTACCATGGCGCCATCCCCGAGGCCTGATGGGTTGTTTCACACATCGGACACGGTCTTAGGCAATTATAATATAGTATGATGATATTCAATTCTAAAAAGTTTTTATTCTTTGACATTTTTCCGAAAACTGAATAGTTTTTGAAATAATCAACGAAGAAAAAGACATTTTTCGTAAATTTTGGAAAGCAAAATCAAAACAAAACCATACAGATGTCATTAAAAAAAAGGATAAATATAAACAAATGAATTTGTTTCACAAACACACCCAGACGTAATTCTAAAAGAATATATGAGAAAGTTTCGGGGAAGTCATTCCCCATATTTTATCCCATTCTTTCAGAACTTGGATAAAAAAAAGTCAGTTGGGTAACTAAACCCATCCAATTTAACAGCTTGTTTAAGCACCTTAAAATATTATAAATCTAGAATAAATGAATAATTTCCAATATACAGGAATTGCTCTGATTTCATGGTTCAAAGGTATACTAATTGCACAAAAATCAGGAGGAAAATATCAAGTCATCCTGAAAAGTCATTTTGAACACAAGGAAGGAGAAGAGGGGGAGTCTCTCTCTCCCTTTCTCTCTCTTGCTCATATTAAGCATCAAAAATTGGACAGTTAAAGTCAGAGTCAAATTCCAAATTCTTCATTCACATTAATTAAACCACATAGGCCTACATAATAACTACAAACAGGAAGGAAGAACGCTACTTCCAATTCCACACTAGCGGAATCCTTTTTTTTACTTTCTCTTAGCTATAAATGTAATTATATAGAGAGAAAGAATTGCATTAAAAAATTCGATAAAGAGATTTTGATGGAAATACACGTTTTAAGGCCCAAAAAAGTGGGTCTCGAAAAAGTTCTGTCTGTGAACAAAATATCCCAAGAATGATTAGGGCTACGAGATTGAAATTTTATATTTATGTTAGATATAGAAGTACCTGGTATTTAACACGAAACTTTTAAGTAAAATCGGACAAAGAGTACTAATGTACTTTTTCACTTTTTTTTCGATTTTCTCAAAGTTCTTGGATCAAAATCGTTATTTACCAGTTCTATCTGACAATTGTTGTGAACTTTGACATGAAATATAGAATTTTTTATCTATCTAAATTGTAATTAATTTTTACTTTCTCTTACCCTATATATGAAATATATATAGAGAGAAAGTATTTTGTTTTGTGAAGATTAAAGTTTTGGATTGGAGCAAAATTTAAGGTTTATATAAATTTTTTCTCTCTAAATTCCAAGTAAATATTTAATTTTATTTCTGGAAAATTGTATTTGTATAAGTGCAGACTAATAATATTTATTTTTCTTGGGTTAGTTGGAAGCTGGAAATTACCCCAAGATCATACCCTACTAAAATGTTCTCAGAAGTTAGTTATCTATCCCCAACAAAAAAAAAAAAAACCGGGGTCATTTGAGAAAAATAATCAAAGAAGAAAAGTCGAAAAAAAATTGGCGAATTTTTAATTAATTATATAACCGGATAAAGCATCTTAACTTTTTTAGAATATATTTGATTTATTTTTACTTTTTATTTTTTTTTCTTCCTTTTTTTGCAAGTGCGGGAGAAGTTATAATTTTTTAAACAGGTTCTTCAAGGCTAATGAGACTTCAATATAATGATTTAAAGACACTTCACGGTCAAGAGTTCTCAAACTGAGATTTAATGAATTAGATATGAAAATAAAAATTATTATTTTATATTTTAGAAAACGATAAAACTTTTAATGCAGGCTAAATATCTTTTTAATACTTAATTATTAATAAATAGGAGAAAGGAGGAAAAAGTCTACTTCGTGAAATTATTTGTTCAAGGGTATTTAAACTATTGATTGGGAAGAGGTAGCTAAATTACTGTTTCATAAACAACTAGGTCATATTTTGTCTTTTTAGTTGCACCGGTGCCTTGAGTGGGGGGGGGTCAGTAACTCGCGACAGCCAGATGAAATTTAATTAAATAGAATTAGCAACCTA